>CM019698.1:35765899-36010285 GCA_009760885.1 Achatina immaculata
GATTCTTCCACCCTCGTCTCATTCAAGTCATATTATATAACTCATAACACATCTATTTCTGCATAAGCATTGTTACATATAATGAAACAAAAAGACATAAAAATAACATGTTAATTCTCATCGCTTCCATCTAAGCAAACAAGAGTACGATTTATACATTCGACGCTTATCGTAACATTTAGTAAGTAGACTCCAAAAATCGGACGTTTGTGAAAATATGGGAAATGATTACGGCACAAAGCAATGACGGACGATCTGATATTTTCCCCCTATTTCTAACTTCAAGTATAATCTGTGGTGATTCATTGCTGCCCAATACTCAACAGTGCACTGTGATGCCAGTCAGATAAGACATTAGAAGATCTCTGTCAGGATATAAACCACAGTACAGAGAATGTTCAGGTTGAGTCAGGCAGCAGGGAGGCAATGCAGCTCTCCGACGAGACCAGAGACAAGATTAACTTCCCACCAGCAAGTGCCAAAAGAGTATGGGAAAACCTGGACGCAGGATTATGCAAAGAACTGGACAAACAGCTGAAAGGGAAAAACCTTGAACAAAAACTGGAAGCATTTGGTAACATCATATATCTTCACTGCCACAGAGAGTTTGGAACCAAACAGGCAAAACGAGAAAAAGTGACACCAAGAAAGTCCAGAAGACAGAGGAAAATAGAAGCAATAAGAGCCATGCCCGGAAAATGTTCAAGAAGGAACACGAATCAGAAAAGGATGGACTAAGAGAGGTTTGGCAGCATCTAAAATACCAGCACAATGTCCTTTGCAGAACTGAAAGCTGAAAGACTATGTAAAAGGACAAGGGAAATCAGTTGCGTAAGAGAGAAGTTCTACAGAGATCCCTTCGGGTTTCTTATATCTTATAACCTTTCCGTGCCATTAAACGTCACATAGGGCTTGCAAAGTAGTTCGCCAATTTTTCCTGTCTTCGGCGAGTCTTTCAACTTCATCAAGGGATTTTATGCTTGTTAATTTGGCCTCTCTTGACAATATCCTCTTCAGAGTTTCACGCGGTCTGCCTCTTTTTCTTTGGCCTGTTGTGTTCCACTTGATAGCTTGTTTTGGGATTTACCAAGCAGTTATTGAAATAACCAAAATCAGGTATGCTGAAAGCAGGTAAGGAGGTGCTCGAGGAACATCTGAGCAAGACATACTCTGATAAAAATCAGCATACACGTCTTGAGCAGATGAAAGGTCTAGTGTGGCCCTGTGCACCAGGCAGCAAATTCAAATGCAGCCCACCAATCTTACAAGAAGTAGAGATCATCGTAGGAAAAGCTAAAAGCAAGTCAGCACCAGGCCCGAATGGTGACCCTTACATACTATACAACAGATGCCTCGAAGACTAAAGAAGCTCCATAAACACATATGGACAGCATGGACCAAGGGACTCATAAGTAAAGAATGGAAAAAGGCTAACGGAGTATACATTCCAAAGGAGCGGAATTCCACTGAAATCAACCAGTTTAGATAAATCTCACTTCTGAATGTGGAAGGAAAGATATTCTTCTCTGTGATGGCAAGGAGGCTAACAACATACCTCCTAGATAATGGTTACATTGATACATCAGTGCAGAAGGGAGGAATGTCAGGTTCCCCAGGATGTCTCGAGCATGCTTCAATGATTTGGGAAGCTATTCAACAGGCAAGATCTGGAAAGCAAGATCTACAGGTAATATGGCTTGACCTACCCAATGCGTATGGCTCGGTACCACGCCAGATGATATGGTTAGCACTAGACATGTATCATGTGCCAAAAGAAATCACGAAGATGCTGAAAATGTACTTCAAAGGGTTCCTCATGAGATTTGGAACGTCAGGATATATTACAAGATTGACTGAGCTCCAAGTAGGAATCTCAATGGTATGTACAATATCTCCCATACTGTTCGTACTAGCCATGCAAGTAAGCCTGAGAGCAGCAGAAGGTCCAAAGTTCAGAAATGGATGTCAGATGCCACCACTAAAAGAATTCATGGGTGACACAGCAGTAATAACAACCAGTGAAGCACAGGCACGAAAGATGTTAGAGCGTCTGGATAGCCTTAGCATATGATAATTAGTGTATAAGGATACAACTATACACGAAGCATTACAGTAAAGCTGTGGTACAAGAATGTATAAACTAGGAAAAAAGTAGGAGCAGCTTTATTACTTAACGACTACAAAGTTGTGACTTTTCAGCGTGAGCCTTAATCATACAAAAACATACAAGACAAAGAAACAGAGTATACTGAATAACTAGAAAGTATTGTGGGCAACAATAGCTCTCATCTCACACACTGAATAACTGTAACTAACTGTAAACATGGGGCCTAGCTCTGTTGCTAGCAGCTTCATTACACTCAGGGCTCTGTCTGTCCAGCCTTTGACATCAGGATTTCGCTCAGCGCTTGAAGGGAGATGACTCCAGTGCTGTGTTGACTGTGTGTTGTCTGTGATCTAGCATTTAGTTGGGAGTTGCAACCAGTGCCCGTGGCTACACGTAATGCACTGGCAAGAGTTATCAATCCAGAAATAGCGTACTCAGTTCATGGCACACAAGAATTCCAAAACTCTGAACCTAGAAAATATACACCAACAGATCTCACGTACTGAATAACTAGAAATTCTTATGACTCAGCTGCTCTCACACAATGAATAACTAGAATGTATAAACAAGGACAAATATAGGAGCAGCTTTATTACTTAACAACTACAAATTTGTGACATTTCAACGGTAGCCTTAATCATACAAAAACATACAGGACGAAGAAATAGAGAGAGGAGATAAAGTATAGATTCACATCAATGCTGTTAAAAAATAATAATAATAAATAGAGCACTTAGCTGTAACTGTAAGATATGGCTGTGTATCAGAAATGAGCATGGTAGGACGTAGAGGCTGTTTAAATGGAGACCTGTGATGTGTGGTCGGTGGGTTGTATCTGGGGGTGGTGGGTGGGGAAATCGTGAAGGGGAGAGAGAGTGTGGTACGAATTTAACCTAGCCAGGAGAAGATGAAATAGATGGTTATAGTTAGGGTAGAGGGTTGTAATATGATGCTGTGAGGAGGTTCTGAACTATGTGTAACAAGTGAGAAGGGAATGGAGCTTAGTAGAGATGGATTATAATTGTTGACGAGGAGAATGTTAGGTGTAGCTGAATAGAGAGTTTAACCCATGTGGTTCCACCGTCCCATAATTTGAATGTAGCGGTTCTCAAGCGCTAGGCGACTTGTGTCATCTGTGTGGCATTGTTTGATGGCTGTTACCAGAAAATCAGATTTGCCTCTGTGGTTGAGGCTATTGAAATGATTTGGGACTGGTTTCGAAGCATGATGGATGATGTCGTACAGATGTTTTTGCATGCGGTCCCCTAATCTTAAGTTAGTCTCACCAATATACGTTATCCTGCATCTTTTGCATACAATAACATATATCACATTACAAGACTCACATGTGAATCCCTAATGAAGAGTGAGGATAGTTTTGGAAAAGGTGATTGTTTTCGTTTTCCAGACTACCAGGCAGGTAATGCAGCGGGGGCGGTTACATTTTCTGGTGCCAACATATGTAAGGCTCTGCTTCAAGTGGCTGTGAACGAGGATGTATTTAAGATTTGGCTCACGTTTGTGCGCTAATTTAAGGGTGATCAGAGAAAATGTCGTGGCAGATGACGTTAAAGAGTTTTCTTAACTATCTGACAATGCAGGTGGAAAGGCAATACTAACTTAACTCTTTCCAATGGAGTAACAGGCTTTTTTTAAAATGCTCCTTTGCGGCTCACTAGTTGTATTCGGTTGAAGGCTTCAGGAAGGACATTTTCTGGGTATTGGTGATGATGGAAAAATTCTAATAACTTGTTGGACTGATCTATAAAGTCCAAATTATCCTGAGGAGTTGGGAGTATGGGGTGGAGTTCTTACGGGCTTCAGGATGGGAGAAAGTGTAAAGTAATTACTGTCGGTAGGCTTGTGAAATACAGAGGTGACAAGCCTGTTTGTGCCAGCAGAAATATAGTGCCGCATAAGCTTCAAGCCAAAGAATTCCAGAAGCCTGTCACCATAAAGAGGAAAGTGATAGAAAGATCGTACAGAGTGACAAATCAGATAATCCCAACTGCAGGGGAAGAGCCAGTGAAGAGCCTTGGCAGAATATATGATGCTTCCATGAAAGACTCAAACGCAGTGAAGCAGGTCATAGATATGTCACAGAATGGACTGAAAATCAAATACACAAGCATGCTACTGGGGAAGTTAAAAAAATAGTTCCTTCATTTCATGCATATTTCAAAACTGATGTGGCCGCTACTCATTTACGAAGTAAGTACCAGCACAGTAGAGGCAGTTTAAAAAAAGATACTCGTAAATAAATCCATAAGAAAGTAGCTAATCCATAAGAAAGTAGCTGGGTGTACCACCAGGGTTAACTGATGTAGCACTGTACTGCAAGAAGAGCAAACTGCAGCTACCATTCAAATCTTTGGTCAAAGAATACAAGGTAGGAAAAACAAGACTTGCAATGCTGCTACAAGAATCTACAGATCCAGTGGTATGAGAAGTGCAGCCAACACTTAAAACTGGACGAAATGGAGAGTAAGTGAGGCAGTGACCACAGCCAGGGAAACACAGGAGCTGAAAGAAGTAATAAGATACACTCATACCAACAGAAGGGGATTTGGCCATGGCGAAATCAAATGGTGGTCAAAGGCCTCCTGTAAGGAAAGAAAGGATATGATCATTGGCGAAGTAAGGAACTCCGAGGATGACAAGTGGGTCTAGAAGGCAGTCCAACAATCACAACAAGGGCAATGGACAACATGGGAGGAAGTCCTGCAGAGATCACTAACATGGAATGACATCTGGAAAATGGCACCCTTGGACAAAGCTTCATCATCAGAGCTACTTATGACCTTCTACCTACAGGCTCCAACCTATACAAACGGGGTGTAACAGAAGACACAAAGTGCCCTCTCTATAATGAAAGGCAAACATTGGAACATGTGCTGTCAGCATGTAGAGTGTCTTTAGGGCAAGGACGGTACACCTGGCGGCACAACAGAGTGCTGCAGGAACTAGTAGCCATTGTAGACAGGGCAAAAGATAAAGCAATTATGATCTATGATGATCTGAAAGAGTTGTCTTGTTGTTCCACTCTCTACAGTAGAGAGTTTCCTGCATATCTCAGTGGTTTCCAGTTAACAAAAGTTCGGTGACCTCCTGATATTTCAAAGTCCAAGCCATGGACCTCCATACTATTGAAATGTTTCATATCTATATGCTAGCTACGTGCTTTAAGTGCCAAAAAAAATTTTTAGAAAATGCTAACCTTTAATGAGTAAACGGAACAATATACTGAACAAAACACGGTACAAAGATGGTGAATTTTAAAAATGATAATAATGTAGTTAAGAAAAAAAGAAAAGACAGCAATCATTATTCCAACTTGTTCTAACAAAAAAAGGACCCTGAGTTTTTGTCACGGACCCCACGGCTTGATCCGTGGACCCCAGCGAAAGTCAGCACAACCAACAATTGTGACAACCGTTCTATCAACAAATATCACATTAAGAAATGTGTACAGAATATTAAATACTACGCACACACAACAAGAACAACATAAATATATTTTTTAAGAGTGTACACTGCTCACGTTACCAAGGTACACAGCGCGTGTAAAATAACAGGCATCCCCTCATCACCTGCTCAATCAATCAATCAATCAAGTGACATGCCACGTGGCGTAGGCGATCATTTCTCTCCACTATTCCCTGTCTTTAGACTTGATTGTGAGATCCCCCGGTGACTTTGTTCCTAGTCACATTGACAGCCCATCCAGTAACTTCTCTCTCTGTCTTCCTCTGTCTCTTCTTCCTTCAATTTTTTCCAGTTGCCAAAATGTGTTCCGATTTTCCACTTCTCAGAAAAATGTCCTACAAATCTCGCTTGTCTGCCTCTGATCTTTGCTATAATTTGCCTTTTAACTCCGGTCTCTCTTAAGACTTCTTCTTTGGTTTTCTTAGCTGTCCATGGTACCTTCAACATCCTTATTATAAACCACATCTCCTTGGCTTCCATTTTTCGCTGTACTCTCTTATTCATGGACCATGCTTCACATCCATAAAACAAAATTGGCTCCATGTAACATTTAAGTACTCGGAATCTTGTTTCCATTGATACAGATCTGTCTGATGCACAAGTTGTTTCTCATTATATGGAATGCTGACTTGGCCTGCGCACGTCTGCTTTTTATTTCGTTGTGACATTTCCCATCAGTTGTTATAATCGTTCCTAAGTACTTAAAATCTATCAACTTGTTCCTAAGTACTTAAAATCTATCAACTTGTTTCAGTTCTGTGCCATCAATGGTAATGCTACATTTGGTGGTATTCTTTCTTTGAGATGGCCATCATTTCAGTCTTCTTTTTATTCAGACTGAGACCTTTATTTTTACTTTCACGAACCACGATGTCCAGAAGAGCCTGTAGCTCCCCTTCACATTTAGCAATCAGAACTTTGTTGTCTGCATATCTTAAGTTGTTAAGGTTGTACCCTCCAGTTGATATTCCTGGCATGTTCTCTATATTTCTCATTATGTTTTCTCTGTACAAGGAGAAGAGGTCAGGAGATATAACATACCCTTGTCTCGCTTCCAATTTTATGTCTTGGAATGCTCCTATTTGGTTCTCAACCTTCATTACTGCTGATTGCTGCCAGTTTGTGTTTTTGATGAGTTTCAGATCTTTATCATTTATGTTTATGTCTTCCAGCATTCTTATAATTTCTGTGTGTCTCATTTCATCAAATGCTTTCTGGTAGTCTTTGAAGCATAAGTATAGGTCCGTCTTTACTTCTATTGATCTTTCCATCAATGTTCTCAATATACATGACACTACGTGTCCCTTTTCCTTTGACGTAGCCACACTATTCTTCAGCGATTTCTGGTTTTATTTTGCCCCTGACTCTCCTCATGACAATACGTAGACATATTTTGGTAACATGGCTCATAAAATTAATGGTTCAATGGTTTTCACATTTAAATGCACCTTGTTTCTTTAGCAGGGCAATGAAAACTGATTGCAAAAGGTCTGGAGGGACATAGTTACTGTTATAGATGTTATTCAGCAATCTGGTAAATATTTCTATGCCAAGCTCTTCTAATGCTTCCAATTCCTCCTTAGTGATTTTATCTGGTCCTGGTGCTTTATTTTTCTTCATGTGTTTGATGGCTTCTTTCACTTCTGCTTTTAATATGGGAGGCCGTTCATTATTATTTCTCCTCTATTGTCCTCATAGAGTTCTCTAATGTATTAGCACCATCATGTCATTATTTCATCTCTGTCCATTATTGTATGTCCCTCCTTTGACTTCAGGCAACCAGTCTTGTGCTATGCCCTTTTGATTGTTAACTTATTTATTTATTTTTCTTTTGTACATATCTCTTTTGTTTCCGTAATGGTGTGTCTCTATTTCATTACATTTCTTATTTAGTCACTTTTATTTAGCTTTATTGCATTTGTGTCTTATTTCTTTATTTATTTTGTCATATTCATCTTTATCTTCCTTAAGACTTCTTCTCCGATTCATTAGTTGCAAAATTTATTATGTCATCCACCCCTGTTTAGTGTGTCGTTTAGTTGGAGATAGGATTTCGTTAGATGTTTGCTGAATAGGGTCTTTAAGTATATTCCATTGTTCATCAATGCTTCAATCTTCTCTATAGCATTATATCTATTATGTACTATGGTCCTATATTGTTCTTGTACTGCTTTATCTTTCCGTAACAGCTCTCTATCTAGTTCTTTATTTTTATCTGCTACCTTTAACCTCTTTAGCATGGTTCTCAATTTTCCTACAACTGGGATGTGGTCACTGTTGCAGTCTGCACTTGGTCTGTTTTCACAGATATTAATGAGTTCCTGAATCTTTGTTGATCATAATGTAATCTATCTGGTTACGTATGTTATTATTTGGGCTTTTCCATATCCATGGTTGCCTTGGGTGTTAGCATCACCTGCTAAAAACCTAAAAACGACACATTTCTAGCACATGGCCGGTTTCAGCGTGTGAAAATAGGTCACAGAAAGCTAAAAATATCTACTGTGATTTCCCAGATATTAAGCCAGAATAACTGCTGACAGCAGCGATCTAGAAAATTTGAAACGTGTTTACACGTTTTTAGCACTGGAGGGACAACATGATAGCAGAGCCTTAAGAAAACAATTAAACGTGTCTTTAGCAGTGAAAGGGCTAATTCATTTCAGTCCAGTCTGTGCTTACTTCCTGTGTTCTTTCTGTGCAGTAAAGAGATCCACGCCTACTCTATGGTGGAACTGAACGTATGAGAGAGTGAAGAGAAGATATTTAGAGCGATATTTTTATGACTCGTGTCTGTGTATGTGTGTGGGATGTGTGTGTAGGGTGTGTGGGGGTGATGTGAGGTGTGTGTGTGGGGTGTGTGGGTTGAGGGAGATGTGTGGGAGTGTGTGTGGGGGGTGTGAGGGTATATAATGTGCTCGCCCCACACACAAAGTTAATTAAAAGTACAATATTTTCGGTGTAAATTGTTCTCGTCTTTTCCCATACCTGTTCGCATTCTCTTAAGTTGAAAGGGTGACCTACCAGACCTGGATCATCCACGAGCCTAACACTGAGCTCTCTAAATCTTCTATATCTCCCCTTCACTTTCTTTGTCTCAGACTTGTTGTTGGAGGCTGACTTGAAGACTTTTTTTGTCTCAGGCTTGTTGTTGGAGGCTGACTTGAAGACTTTCTTTGTCTCAGGCTTGCAGTTGGAGGTTGACTTGAAGACTTTCTTTGTCTCAGACTTGTTGTTGGAGGCTGACTTGAAGACTTTCTTGTTGAGTACAGAGTTCCCAGTTGAGCTTAAACCAACGTCTGTTTTCCCAAGAAGCAGAAAGTTCAACCATCTCCCAGACTCCATCTTCACAGACTAACAAGTATCTGAAACAAAATTATGAGTTTGATTAAATATTTCTTATAACATATATTTAGACATATATATATATATATATATATATATATATATATATATATATATATATATATTACAGATTGTGTGATGAATTGTTTAAATCGGAAACTATCACTACAATAGTTTGTCAGAGAGGTGGTACCAGTAAAACTACTTTCAAGCTTCAGTCAGTCATCCAGTGCCTAACATCTTTACTACTCAGCCTACGAGGAAGTTCACGAGCGAAAACTAAAACAGGTAAAGGTATGAGTTGTGTCACTGCACACGGTCAAACCAAACGTGTTCCTCTGCCTAGTAGAACAATGACCAGAAACCGCTGACTAGTGTCGCCATCAGCACTAACTCCGTAGCTAGCGGAGTCATTCCTCTTCCTTCCCAGAGCCTTAACCTTAGTAAACATTCTTTCTTGAAGCTGGGTGAACACCGGGAACTTTTCTGTGCAAGAGACAGAAATCTACACCAGGTCACCTGGTCGGCGAGCGAGTGACTGATCCTCTGCGCTAACGTGGCCATCCTCAAAAGTATAACAATAAAATACATTGTGTATTAGAAATAAGCACACAATATACACAGTGCATGGACAAGCAACTGATGGACATTTAGTAATTACACAACTGAGTATATAAAGTTGATCTAGTTTCTGTTCATGAGTGAACACTGTAACACCCATTTCTTGTTCTTAGTCTAAAATTTTCATTTATTTTCTGTCTAAAATGACACAACAAAACTGTTGATAGAAATAACGATGTTCACCCCTAGCTAACGACCTGCATGATTTGTTATCTACTTCATTGCATTTTTGAGCATCAAACTTAACCCTTTTCTATCCTTTGTGAAAGATATATTAGACAAGCCTCGGACATTTAGTGCAAATTTTACTAATAACGAAATAGAAAAGGCATTATATACTTAAGTTAATTCACGTGTTTGTCCATACACTTTCTTCCTATATTTAACATTGAAGTCCGGAAACTGGGAAGTTTTATAGCCAATTAAAATAAAATAAGTATACAAACCTGTAAATAAGCTATAATTATACAGTATTGGGAAGTATTAAACGACATTTATAAGCACGGTTCTCTTCAGTTAGTCAGTCATTCATTTACATGTCCCTTGCGGAACTTTGCCTCCCTAACAGCTCTCCTGTAGGCCTTTCTAAGCAAGGATGCCCTGTTGCTGATGCATCCATTTGCAGATTATCCACGATGTCTCGCAGCCATCTTCGGATTGGTCTTTCTCTCTTTCTTTTCCATTTTGCTGTTTGGGTTTCTTGGCATATTTCTTGGTATATACTGTTCTCTTAAGTTTTGTAAATACAAGTGATCCTCGTATATTTTACTCAACCCAACCTACCACTAGGAAAAGAGTTTCAAGTATTTTTATATTTTCTGTGCTTTAACAGAAATCAGCAAGCAAACGACTAAGCGCGTATAACATACTGATGCTAAGTCACGTTATGATAACGAGAATCCTACAACACATATGAGCACAGCAATAAATGTCTAACAGCTACAGACACCTAATACAAGTTTATTTTACACCATAAGCATGATGATGATGATGATGATGATGATGATGATGATGACGATGACGACGATGACGATGATGATGATGATGATGATGATGATGGACTACGGGCAACCATGAATGATACATGAAGTGTAACCTATCAAATTACTCAGAATAATAAGACGAGCTCAGTTCAAGATGGCCGGTCAACAAAGCCACGTCCTCCGTCACAAGAACTGTAAAGAAACAATATCACAACTCAAAACTACATTCTCGTCAAAAAGCCACAAGAATACTGCAAAAAATAGCAAAGCCATAACACTTAATTCATCCTCTCACTACAAGGTCAACTTAGAATTCTCCAAAAAATCCACTCAGCCAAAAGCTGTTTCAACCATTCAAGCATTCACGAGATCTTCCAGGTGACAATCTAATGGTGTTTTGCATGGAAAATGACCTAATGATCATCATCATCATGTGCCGTGCCGACTGGCGTTGGCTATTATGCTTCTCCAGAGTACCCGATCCTTCATGCAGGCCATCAGTTCAGTTGGTGATCTCCTCTCACACCATCCCGTCAGACTGTCCAGTATCATTTCTCTTGGAATTCCTCTTGATCTTCTTCCTTCTATTTTTCCTGTTGTTATAATATTTTCAATGCCCCCTCTTCTCATTGAATGTCCTATGAAAGTACATTGCCTCTCTCTTATCTTTTTGACAAGGTTTTTTGTCTCAACAGCTCTTCTCATACATTCTTCATTGATTATTTGATGATCGCTAACACACTTTTAAACAATATGCAAGAAGACTTTACACATGGACATCACCAAGAGTCAGCTAGATTACATTTTAGTGCAAAGAAGGTGGAGGTCAAGTATAACATCAGCAAAAACGTTACCAGGTGCTGATTGTGACACGGACCATGAGTTATTAATAGCAGGCATGAAAATAAAGATAAACAGTTACAGGATCAAAACCACTCCACTTCGATCTTACAAAAATACCAGAACAATACAGTATAGAAGTGAAGAACCGTTTCGAAATCCTGATGGCTGTGGAGGAGAAGATGCCATCAGATGAACTGGCGACGCAGGCCAGAGATATCTTAATAACAACAGCTAAAGACATGGTTTCAGTACAGAAAACACAACGGAATGGATGGGTTACAGCAAGCACACTAGAACTGATAAAACAACGTAGAGAAATGAAGAAACAATGGAAAGTGACAAACAACAACAAAGAGGAATATAAATCTTTAACACAAGAATTACAACAAAACATAAGAAAAAAATACATACAAGATCGTTGTGAAAGAGTAGAAGAACATCAGATGTGAGGATGAGATAGTGAAATGTTTAAAGAAATGAAGATATTAACGAGAAATGTCACACCTAAGCTAACTGTAATTTGTGACGAGATTGGGAATATTTTTACAGAGACAGAGAAATTCTAGAAAAATAGAAGCAATATTGTAGAGGAATGTATGAAAAAACTGACTGTGAAAGCAGAAATCAACAGTGTGAATTATTCTTGGATAAAAAATAACCCAAATCGACAATAGAAGAAGTTTCATTGGCAATAATGAATCTGAAAATGGTAAATCACCAGGATGTGATGAGATAACAACTGAATTTATTAAAGCAAGAGGAAAGAAGTGTGCAACAATCTATCATGCACTGTGTAAAAAGATATGGCGTTCAATATTTGATCAAAAGAATGGAAAAGAACTATATTTATACCATTGCCTAAAAAGGGTAACCTGAAATTATGCACAAACTACAGAACTGTTGCCCTGATTAGTCGTGCCAGTAAAATTCTGTTAAAAGTCATAATGGATAGACTTCGTAAGAAAATAGAAGATGTCAATATAGTCCAAGTTGGTTTCAGGCAAGGAAGAGGATAAAGAGATCATATATTCAATATAAGATTAATAATAGAGAAATGTGGAGAGTTTAATGTGAATCTATATTTATCCTTTATAGACTATTCAAAGGCATTTGACTGTGTAAACTTTGAGAAATAATGGAAAAAACTAGGAATTTCAACACATTTGGTACAATTAATAGCACTGCTTTATCCAGACCAACAGGCAGCAGTAAGAATAAATGGAGAAAGAACAATTTGGTTTGATATAAAACAAACTATCCATCAGGGTTGCATATTGTCGCCCTACTTATTTAACTTGTATACTGAAAATATAATGAGGGATGTTAGAGAAGATGTAGACAAAGAATATTACGATACCATAAAAATTGGAGGTTATGAAATACCAAAGATTAGATATGCTGATGACACAATGTTACTGTCTACAACACAAAAAGGAATGGAAAAACTAATTATGTCAGTCCGTAAGAACAGCTAAGAGCAAAACCTCTATTCTAATGCGAAGAAAACTAAATTGATGACAACTGACAAAAATAATAAGGCCACTGAAATATGTATCAATGAGGAAAAATTGGAAAACGTGGAGAGTTTCTTCGATCACTACTAACTAATAATGTAGATACAATGAGGGACCTATAGGAGTGCTGTTTGGGAGGCACAGTTCCGCAAGGGACATGCAAATGAATGAATGAACAATGAGGGAAATTAAAAGGAGGACATCCATAGCTCTTCAGAAAGTAAAACAACTAAATAATCTGTAGAGAGGTACAAACAGAACTACAAAAATAAAATTTATAACGACATGCATCTTTCCCAATTAAGAACCAGGTATAATAGTATGAGGATACAATATTAACAACCTTCGGTATGCTGACGACACAGTACTGAACGCTGGGAAACAACAAATTCTGCAAAATCTCTTGGAGAAAGTCGTCAAAGAAAGTGAACAGAAAAGCTTAATTTGAACATCAAAAAAACAGAGACTATGTTTATATCTAATAAACAGAATCCACCAATATGCAGTATACAATGAAGTGGAACTATTCTAAAGCAGGTTCAGAAATTCAAATACCTTGGAGCAGTAATAACTTCAGATGGGAAATGCAGATCAGAAGTTAGGAACAGAATAGCCAAGTAAAGACTGCATTTAAGAAAATGAGAAACATATTATCCAACACATCCTTATCAATGAATGTTACAAAACTAGTCCTAAATTGCTATCGAACCAATCTTGTTATATGGAAGTGAATCATGGACAATAGGCAGGTCTGCACAAAAGTCATTGGAAGCAGCAGAAATATGGTTTATTAGAAGATTGTTGCGAAACCCCTGGACAACATAAATAACTAAAGAAGAATGGTTGAGAAGAGCTGGAGAGACAAAAAATCTTGTCAAAAAAATAAAAGAAGGACAATGTACTATCATAGAACACTCAAAGAGAAGAGGGGTCATCTAACATACTACAACAGCAGGAAAAGTAGATGGAAGAACCCAAGAGGAAGACCAAGATGAATGATGCCGGCAGTCTGACGGGGTGGTTTGAGAGGAGATCACAAACTGAGCTGATGGCCTGCATGAAGGATCGTGTACTCTGGAGAAGCATACTATCCAACGCCAATCGACTCGGCACCTGATGATGATGATGATCTTTCCCATGACAACATATGCCTGTGAAACCTGGACACTTATCAAAACAGCTGAGAAACACATAACTGCCTTTGAATGTAAATGCTACAGAATAGTTCTTCAAATATCATGAACACAAAAGAGAACAAATATATCCATACTACAGGAACATAATACTGAAGAAGGCTGGGTAGTAAAAAGGATTAAACAAAGAAAACGTAAATATTTTAGACAACTTAAACACCAATATTATGTAGAGAAGACCGTCTTGGAAGGGTACATAATGGGAAAGGTGAAGAGAGGAAGACCAAGGCGAAAATGGCTGCAAGACATCGATGATGATCTGCAAATGGGTGCATCAGCAGCAGGCCGTCTTGCTCACAACCGAGAAGCCTACAGGAGAGCTGTTAGGGAGGCAGAGTTCCGCAAGGGACATGCAAATGAATGAGAGGGACTAATACAATGAGTGTAGTAAGTGGGAACAGGAAATTATAAATTGCTGGACTAGTACAAGGAGTGTTATCAGTAGGGACAAGTAGTTATACGATGTTGGACTAGTACGAGTGTGGTAAGTTGGGCAAAGAGTTAGAGAATGTTGGACTAGTACAAGGAGTGTTATCAGTGGGGACAAGTAGTTATACGATGTTGGACTAGTACGAGTGTGGTAAGTTGGGCAAAGAGTTAGAGAATGGTGGACTAGTACAACGAGTTTGGTAAGTTGGGACAAGGAGTTATACGATGTTGGACTAGTACAACGAGTTTGGTAAGTTGGGACAAGTAGTTATACGATGTTGGACTAGTACGAGTGTGGTAAGTTGGGCAAAGAGTTAGAGAATGTTGATGATAACTAATAGGTGAGAAAGTAACAGAGTCAGAAGATTATGCTCTAGTAGTCTGGTAGTCTTCATCTATTGCATCTTCTTTTACATCGATTATTATCACAGTGGTCTCCTTTGGATTTGTAATGTGCAAGAACATTTGCTGAGTAACTGGGTCATGGAATCAACATCATCATCAGGTGCCATGCCGACTGGCGTTGGCTATAATGCTTCTCCAGAGTACACGATCCTTCATGCAGGCCATCAACTCAGTTAGTGATCTACTCCCACACCATCTCGTCAGACTGTCCAGTATCCTTTCTCTTGTTATTCCTTTTGATCTTCTTCCTTCTATTTTTCCTGTTGTTATAATATTTTCTATGCCCCCTCTTCTCACTGCATGTCCTATGAAAGTACATTGTCTCTCTCTTATCTTTTGACAAGATTTGTTTGTCTCTCCAGCTCTTCTCATACATTCTTCATTAGTTATTTTTGCTATCCATGAGATTCGCAACATTCTTCTAATAAACCACATTTCTGCTGTTTCCAATGATTTTTGTGCAGACTTGCCTATTGTCCATAATTCACTTCCATATAACAAGATAGGTTCAATATAGCATTTTAGGACTCGTTTTCTAACATTCATTGATAAAAATGTGTTAGATAATATGTTTCTCATTCTGTGAAATGCAGTCTTTTCTTGGCCTATTCTGTTCCTAATTTCTTTTCTGCATTTCCCATCTGAAATTATTACTGGTCCAAAGTATTAGAATTTCTCCACATGCTGTAGAATAGTTCCGTTTAATTTTATACTGCATGTTGGTGGATTCTGTTTCTTAGATATAACCATAGTTTCTTTCTTTTTGTGTTCAAAGTAAGGCCTTTCTGTTCACTTTCTTTGGCGATTTTAACCAAGAGATTTTGCAGGTCTTGTTGGTTCTCAGCTATCTGTACTGTGTCGTCAGCATGCCGAAGGTTGTTAATATTGTATCCTCCAATTTTTATGCCTGGTTCTGTGATGATCGTTCTTAGAATATTCTCGCTGTACAGAGAAAAAATGTTTGTAGACAGTACACATTCTTGTCGCACTTCTTTTTTTAAAGTTTGATATTTTCCAGTTTTATTTTCAACTGGAATTGCTTCTTTTTGATGCCAATATAGACGTTTTACAATCCTCAGGTCTTTGCCGTCTATATTGATGTCTTCAAGCATTTTAATAATTTCATTATGTTTCACCTTGTCAAATGCCTTGGTGTAATCAATGAAGCATAAGTAGAGATCTTTCTGTACTTCTAAAGCTCTTTCTGTTAGTGTTCGTAAAGCATAAATAGTACTGTGTGTTCCTTTTCCTTCAACAAATCCAAACTGTTCATCTGCTATTTCCATTTAAATATTTTTCATTGTTCTTCTCATAATGGTTCTCTGAAGTAGCTTCGTTATGTGAAATGAGAGGCTGATAGTCCGGTGGTCATCACATTCCTTCGCACCTGGTTTCTTTGATAGCGTTATAAACCTGGATTTAAGGATGTGACTGGGAATATAACCACTGCTGTAAATGTCATTCAGTAACTTGGTTATCATTTTTATTCATGTCTCCTCTAGCGCCTCTATTTCTTCTATTGTTATATTATCAGTCCCAGTCGCTTTTCCTTTCTTCATATAGTTGATGGCATC
Source organism: Achatina immaculata (assembly GCA_009760885.1). Classification (NCBI taxonomy): domain Eukaryota; kingdom Metazoa; phylum Mollusca; class Gastropoda; order Stylommatophora; family Achatinidae; genus Lissachatina; species Lissachatina immaculata. The sequence continues at coordinate 35,782,400 of CM019698.1, forward strand.
TATGATTTCATCTTCAAGTATTGGCGGTCCAACACAGTTTTCAGTATCTGGTGTTAATTCTGGTCTTTCTCCTCCATATAGCTCACCGATATACTCTGTCCACCTGTCCACAATGTCTTCTTTTCCCATTAACATTTTACCTTCTTTTAATTTCAGGCATCCTGTGGTATATTTTGTTTTCCTGCCTGTGAGTTCACTAATTCGTTTGTGCATGTTTTTGCTGTCTTTATTATGAGAGTCCTCTATTTGTCTGCACTGTTCATTTAACAACACTTCCTTTGCTTCTCTGCATTTGCGTCTTATTTCTTTTATTTATCTTGGTATATTTTTCCTCGTTATTTTTACTTCTCCTCCTCTTGTCCATCAATCTTTAGATGTCATCTGTCATCCATTTATTTTTAGGGGCTTCTTTTTTCGTTGGTATTATCTCCTTGACAGTTTGGTGGATAGAATCTCTTAACATTTCCCATTGTTCATCTATACTATTTATCTTTGCTGTTGCATTGTATCTATTTGTTATAATAACTTTGTATTGTTCTCGCAATTCTTGGTCATTTTTAAGGAGTTCTGTATTCAATTTGATGTCTCTCACTTTTCTGAATGCTTTTTTTTGTGTAGCTTTATTCTAATTTTTCCACAGAGTGGGTCATGGTCACTACTGCAGTCGGCTCCTGTCATGGTTTTTTTTGTCAGTAATGCATTCGGGATTCGTTTGTTGGTTAATACGTAGTCTATCTGGTTAAAAGTATTTTTGTCTGGGCTACACCACGTGGCCAGTCTTAGAGGAAGATGTCTAAACCAGGTGTTTCCTACAACCATGCTGTGTATTCTTGCCCATTCAATTAATTTATAACCTCTGTCATTCCTCTCCCCCAGTCCACAGTCACCAAAGATTCTGAAGGTCTTCCTTTATCAACTTTGCCATTAAAATCTCCCATCACTTTTGTAACTTCATGTGACTTTGTGTGTTTTAAGACTGTCTCTATGTCATTATAAAATAATTGTACATCTTCTTCAGAAATTTTAGATGTTGGAGCGGACACTTGTAATAATATTTATGTTTATTGGTTGTCCTTTCAGTTGGGCTAGAAGGAGGCGGTCGGAGATGTTCAAATATCCTACAATTGTCCTTGCTGTTTGTTCGTCAGGTATTATTCCTACATCTCGTTCATGTTTCTCACTTCGTGAATATATTATTGTATATTTATCAGAGTTTATCTTCCCTGCACCTGTCCATCTAATTTCACTCATTCCTAATATGTTGATATTCATTCTTTCCATTTCCCTCTTTACATTTTCTAATTTTCCTGCCTGGAATACAGTTCGAACATTCAATTGTGCTATTTTGAACCTGTTAGTTTTGCCACCAGTAGATTGATGACGATCCGGCCTCACCTGTGGCTCGTTAGCTGCCCTACCGGACGAGGCTGTTCCAGAGGAGCATCCATTAACGTTGTTCATGACAAATCTATTACTCTGAATAAGCATAATTGTTATTGGGAGCTACAACAGTGGTTTCCCGTTGCCTTCTGCCGGTTTGTGTAGGACTATCCGCTAGACTTTAGACTGCTTGACCTACCTGCAAGACAGCGGGAGCGAGAGGTTTTAAGGCGCCTCTGACCCGCCTGGTATTCCCTTCACTGAGCACCTGAGGCACTTTGTAGGAGTAGTAGAGTTACCTACTACCCCACCTCGCTCTCTGAGTCTACCGCCAGTTGGTCCGCGCCAGCTTATCTGGGTAAATCCTTATTCACAGGGATCCTCCATATCTGGAGGATTTTAACCATCCGCCATCTGTCATCGAAACCCCACGATAAACTGGAGATCGATCACACAGCACATCTGTCGAACTCCAGATTAGTCGACACTTAGCAACAGAATCAATAGTCACACAAGCTACACGTATTGTACATAATATACAGCCTCGGGACAGGGGACAGTACTACTCTCCTACGGGCAATGATCTTTCACTGTGTGAAGGGGACAGCATTTGAGAGACTGGGTCTACTTTAGGATATGAAATGTGAAGGGACAATAGGACAAAGTCCTCAGCTTGCCTACAAAGTCACACATCGTCCGCCTGTCTTACTATCCAAGACAACCTTCTGTCTTCAAAGTCCTGACTACATTGACACAAAACGACAACTTGCTCTCAGTCAAAACCAGCCCCACCACATACACATAACTGACCTATAAGTAACATAATTGTACGCGAGTCATTTCCTAGGAGTATAAGGTGAAGCTAATGGCATATGCCCTGACATTCCTACAATAATGTGCCATTCATGGCCAAGCCTTTCTAGAACATACTGCCACCGGTGACAAGACATGGGTTCACCATGGCACCACAGAATCTAAACACGCAAGCATTGAATGGCGGCATGCGGTCTCCACACGGACCAGGGAATCCAAGGCAAGTTCAGTTGTCTGCTGGTAAAGTGATGGCTTTTATGTTTTGAAATCAGAAAGGCGTGTTGGGCGATTTACTTTTAAAGGACAGCAAAAACTAATGGGGTTGTTTAAGAACCAAAACTTCAGCGTTTACGAGGTCACATCAGAGATCGCCATCCTGGGCTGTTGACAAAATCGTTATGCTGGGCTGTTGACAAAATCGTCATGTTGGGCTGTTGACAAAATTATCATCTTGGGCTGTTGACAAAATTATCATCTGGATTGTTGACAAAATTATCATCTTGGGCTGTTGACTAAATCATCATCTTGGGCCGTTGACAAAATCATCATCTTGGGCTGTTTACAAAATTATCATCTTGGGCTGTTGACAAAATCATCATCTTGGGCTGTTGACTAAATCATTTTCTTGGGCTGTTGACAAAAATATCGTCTTGGGCTGTTGACAAAATTATAATCTTGGGCCGTTGACAAAATCATCATCTTGGGCTGTTGACAAAATTATCATCTTGGGCTGTTGACAAAATCATCATCTTGGGCTTTTGACTTAATCATCATCTTGAGCTGTTGACTAAATCATCGTCTTGGGCTGTTGACAAAAAAAAATATGTTGCTCCTGCTTGATAACATTCGCCCACACAGAAGGGTGGATTAGCATCGTCTCTGACATGTTATCACAGTTTTGATTTATTTTCTGTTACAGAGCAGACACTGCAAGATCTTTCCTTTGTGTGTTTCTTCTCTATTGCATTCACAAATCTTTATGAATTTGCTGCGGTTTTAAGCTCATTGAAAGAACTCAAGACAGATGCAATAAACCTGAAGTAGAACACAAGTTTTTTTAAACTACTTTTTGTGTTGCCGTACATTTCAGATACACAGCAGTCTAAGATCAAACGTCATATAGGCACAAATTACACAATATATTCGTCACCAGCTGATCATTATAAATAGGCTATATAGTGAGATATGGACTATATATTAACATACTTCAAAAAACTACACACATTACACATAATATAAAAAACTGCATACACTACACATACTACATAAAATAAATATACTGAACATAGTATATAAACTAAATATACTGGGCATATTACATAAATTAAATATACTGGACATACTACAACAACTACATACACTACACATAATACATGAACTAATAATATTGGACTTACAACACTCACTGTCTTCTGATGTACTATTCTACACTAAACTGAATGTAATGGTTACAGTGAAAGTTTAAATTGAATGTGATAGTTACAGTGAAAGACTAAATTAATTGTGATGGTTACAGTGTCGTATGTACGGCACAATGTCAGTTTGGTCTATGTGACTAATTCTTCAACCTTTTTCTGTATCTCTCTCTCCCTTTCTCTTTTTCTGTCTGTCTCTCTTTTTCTCGCTGTATCTCTGTTTATCTGTCTCTTTTTCTTTTTATTTATCTCTGTGTTTCTCTTCTCTCTGTGTCTGCCCTTTTTTCTTACTCTCTGCATATCTCCATTTCTCTCTCTCTCTCTCTCTCTATTTCTCTGTACTTCTCTTTCCCTTCCATTGTCTCGGCTTATGTATGAAGGGAAGTATCAAATAATAAGTGACGAGATGAAAATAACGGGAACACATTTTGGGAATCTGCGAAGATCGATGGAAAGAATCAGGACACTTCAAGAGCGAGAATAATAATATCTTTATATACTCTGGTGGAGAATTATGAGGAAAGAATGGAGTGGCTTTTTACTTGGACAAATTAACAGCAAAAGCATTACTAGTTTACAATCCAGTAAGTCATAGAATCCTCACTATAAAACTTAAGGACACTCCTAGAAATGTAACAGTTTTCCAGATACATGCAACTACATCAGTAGCAGAAGAAGAGGAAGTAGAAGACTTTTGTAACACACTGCAAATGACGATAGATCAGGTACGTAAAATGATATTATATTAATAATGGGCGATTTTAATGAAAATATTGGTACAGAAAGAGCAGGAGATGAAGGATATGTTTTGGAGAAATTTACTATAGGACACAATATGAGGCAGGTGACAATCTAAAGGCGTTTTCCTTGGAAAATGAGCAAATGATCGCTAACACACTTTTTAAACAATATCAAAGAAGACTTTACACATGGATATCACCTGATGAGAAAACCAACAATCAAATAGATTACGTTTTAGTGCAAAGAAGGTGGAGATCAAATATAACAGCAGCAAAACTTTATCAGGTGCCGATTGTGACACGGACCATAAGTTACTAAGAGCAGACATGAAGATAAAGATAAAAAAGATAGTTAGAAGATCAAGACCACTCCACTTTGATCTTACAAATATACAAGAACAATACGGTATAGACGTGAAGAACCGTTTCGAGATATTGATGGCTGTACAGGAAGAGATGACACCAGATGAAATAGATACACAGGACAGAGATATATTAATAACAGTAGCTAAAGATATGGTTCCAGTAAAGAAAACACAGAAAAATTAATGGATTACACTAGGAATACTAGAACTAATAAAACAATTCAGATAAATGAAGGCGAAATGGAAAGTGACAAATAACAATAGGGATAAATTTAAATCTTTAACAAAAGGAGTAAGAAAAAACATAATAAAAGACAAAAAAACAATACATACAAAATTGCTATGAAAGAATGAAAGGACATAAAAAATGTGGAAGAGATAGTGAAATGTTGAAAGAAATGATAACATTGATGAGAAATGTCATACCTAAGCTAAATGTAATTTGTGACGAGATGGGAAATACCTTGACAGAAACAGAGGAATTTTAGAAAGATAGAAGGAATATTGCAGAGGAATATATGATACAACAGACTGTGAAAGCGAAAATTAACAGTGTGAACTATTACTGGAAGAGAAAGAACATAACTGACAATAGAAGAGGTTTTAATGGCTATAAAGAATCTTAAAAATTGGTAAATCACCAGGATGTGATGAGATAACAGCTGAATTTATTAAAGCAGGAGGAAAGGAATGTCCAAAAATCTATCATCATGCACTATGTAAAAAGATATAGCATTCAGGTATTTGGCCAAAAGAAAGGAAAAAATCTGTATTCATACCATTGCCAAAAAAGGGTAATCTGAAATTATGCACAAACTATAGAACTATTGCCCTGATTAGTCATGCCAGTAAAATTCTGTTAAAAATCATAATGAGTCGACTACGCAAGAAAATAGAAGATATGATCCAAACTGGTTTCAGGCGAGGAAGAAGATCAAGAGATCGTATATTCAATATAAGATTAATAATAGAGAAATGAAGAGAATGCAATGTGAATCTATATTTATCATTTATAGACTATTCATAAGCATTTGATTGTAAATAACAGCAGAAACTTTGGGAAATAATGGAAAGAATTGGATTTCCAACACATGCGTTACAATTAATATCGCCGATGTACCTAGACCAACAGGCAGCAGTAAGAATAAATGGTAAAACAATAATTTGGTTTCAAATAAAACAAGGGGTCAGTCAGGGGTGCATATTATCACTCAACTTATGTAACTTGTATACAGAAAACTATTGTAAACTATATTCTGGAAATATACCAAGAAACCCAAGCAGCAACATGGAAAGTCGAATAGGAAAAAGATCTGGTGGTGAGGTCCCCAGGCCAGATAGATCTAATTTTAATACTGGGGAAGAGTGTGAGACAGAGGTTAGTACTAGTAATTGTGATGACAGACAAAATCCTGACGGTGTTGCTAAGGAAAACCCCTGCATCAAACTAAAAAGAAAAAATAAGAGCATGAACATGGAATGTGAGAAGTATATATGAGGGAAAGTATCAAATAATAAGTGACGAGATGTAAAGAACCTGGATACACATTTTGGGAATCTGCGAACATTGATGGAAAGGATCAGGACACTTTAAGAGCGAGAATGATAATATCTTTATATACTCTGGTGGAGAAGTAAGAGGAAAGAATGGAGTGGCTTTTTACTTGGACAAGTCAACATCAAAAGCATTACTAGGTTACAATCCAGTAAGTGATAGAATCTTCACAATCAGACTTAAGGGCACTCCGAGAAATATAAAAATCATCCAGATACATGCAACTACATCAGTAGCAGAAGAAGAGGAAGTAGAAGACTTTTATAACACACTGCAAACGAAGATAGACCAGGTACGTAAAAATGATATTGTATTAATAAAGGGGGATTTTAATGCAAAGTTTGACACAGAAAGAGCAGAAGATGAAGGACATGTTGTAGGGAAACTTAGCATAGGAAGTAGAAATGAGGCCGGTGACAATCTAAATGGCGTTTTGCTTGGAAAGTGAACTAATGATTGATAACACACATTTTAAACAACATCCAAGCAGACTTTACACATGGACATCACCTGATGGGAAAAACAAGAGTCAGATAGATTACATCTTAGTGCAAAGAAGATGGAGATCAAGTATAACATCAGCAAAAACTTTATCAGGTGCTGGTTGTGACACGGACCATCAGTTATTTAATAGCAGACAGATTAAGATAAAACAAAAACAGTAATGGGATCAAGACCACTCCGATTTGATCTTACAAACATACTAGAACAATACAGTAGAGAAGTGAAAAACCGTTTTGAAATCCTGATGGATGTACAGGAGGAGATGACACCAGATGAACTGGCTACACAGGCCAGATATATCTTAATAATAAAAGCAAACGACATGGTTCAAGTAAAAAAAACACAAAAGAATGGATAGATTACAGCAGGCACACTAGAACTGATAGCACACCGTAGAGAAATGAAGACATAACGGAAAGTGACCAAAAACAGCAAAGATGAATATAAATCTTTAACAAAAGAAGTACGAAGAATCATAAGAAAAGACTAAAAAAAAGATTGTTGAGAAAGAATAGAAGGACATCAGAAGTGTGGAAGAGATAGTGAAATGTTTAAAGAAATGAAGACATTGACGTGAAATGTCACATCTAAGCTAAATGTAATTTGTGATGAGATGGAGATTCCTTGACAGAGACGGAGGAAATTCTAGAAAGATGGAAGGAACATGTCAGAGAGATGTATGAAAGTACTGACTGTGAAAGCATAAATCAACAGTGTGAATTATTACTGGAGGAGAAAGAACCCGTATTGACAACAGAAGAAGTTTTGTGAGCTATAAAGAGAATCTGAAAAAAACCTTAAATCACCAGGATGTGATGAGATAATAGCTGAATTTATTAAAGCAGGAGGAAAGGAATGTGTGACAATCTATCATGCACTTTGTAAAAAGATATGGCATTCAGGTATTTGGCCAACAAAATGGAAAAGAACTGTATCCATACCACTGCTAAAAAAGGGTAAACTGAAATTATGCACAAAATACAGAACTGTTGCCCTGATTAGTCATGCCAGTAAAATTCTGTTAAAAATCATAATGGGTAGACTTCGTAATGAAATAGAAGAAGTAAATACGTTGCAAGCTGGTTTCAGGCAAGGAAGAGGATCAAGAGATCATATATTCAATATTAGATTAATAATAGAAAAATGCAGAGAGTTTACTGTGAATCTATATTTATCCTTTATAGACTACTCAAAGTCATTTGATTGTGTACAGCACCAGAAACTTTGAGAAATAATGGAAAAAATGGGATTTCCAACAAATTTGATACAATTAACATTACTGCTGTATCTAGACCAGCAAGCAGCAGTAAGAATAAATGGTGAAACAACAACTTGGATTGACATAAAACAAGGGGCCCGTCAAGGGTGCATATTGTCACCCTACTTATTTAACTTGTATACTGAAAATATAATGAGTAATGTTAGAGAAGACGTAGACAAAGAATATTATGATGCCATAAAAATTGGAGGTTATGAAATGCCAGAGATTAAATATGATGATGGCTCAGTATTGCTGTCCACAACACAAAAATGAATGGAAAAAACTAATTATGCCAGTCCGTAAGAACAGCGAAGAGTAAAACCGCTATCTTAATGCGAAGAAAACTAAATTGATGACAACTGACAACACAAACAAGGAAGCTGACATATGTATCAATGAGGAAAACCTGGAAGAAGTGGAGAGTTTTGAATATCTTGGATCACTACTAACTAATAATGTAGATACAAAGAGGGAAATTAAAAGGAGGACATCTATCGCTATTCAGAAAGTAAAACAACTAAAAAATCTGTGGAAAATAACATACAGAACTACAAAACTAACATTTTAAGGGCATGCATCTTTCCCATCGCAACATATGCCTGTGAGACCTGGACACTTATTAAAACAACTGAGAAACACATAAGTGCCATTGAATTTAAATGCTACAGTAGAGTCCTTCAAATATCATGGACACAAAAAATAACAAATATACCTATACTACAAGAACTTAATATTGAAGAAGACTGGCTAGTGTAAGGAGAGGGAAAAAAGCAAGCAGTGACCGGGTTTTGATTGGAAATCCCACTGGCCAGAGACGTCCCTGTTTTGAATGGAAATGCCCAGTTCTTCGAGTCCGACGCGGATCAGGTATATAAGACAAGAAGAGAGAAGTTTAAGGATTCGATAAGCTGAGCACGTTGTAGTCCAGCGACCGTGTCATCGTTCAGACGTGGACGAGAGTGGTCATTCGATAGATGGAGACTGACATGTATAGTTTAGTTGTGTGCATTTGTAATCAGGGATGAACTCATATTATTCAAAGAAATGTTTTTTTTATGAATCAATAACGCCTGTGGAAATATATAAATATATGGACTTGTGTCGCATAGGATTCGTTTGATTCGCATTGCCCTTGTGGTTAAGAATTTTGTAAATACAAGGATCGTGATTTTATAAAAAAAAAGGATTGTTGTTTCGTGTTCTTGTTACTTACATGTAAGATGTGAACGTTGATGTAGTCAGCCTTCCACCACTCAGTACGGCGGCGGCAAGACAGAAATAAAAGATTGAACAATAATTCACGTCAGTAAAGTAAAGATAAATATACTACACCAATAAAATCAAATACTACACTAGTAAAGAGGATTCAAGAGAGAACATTGTAATATTTTGTACATATTAACGTCATGATAATCTAGAGAGACAGTCATGGAAGAGTACATAATGGGAAAAAAGAAAGAGAGGAAGACCAAGGCGAATATGGCTGCAAGACATCGTTGATGATCTGCAAATGGATGCATCAACAGCAGGCCATCTTGCTCACAACGGAGAGGCCTACAGGAATGCTGTTAGGGGGGCAAAGTTCACTAGGGTCATACAAATGACTGATTGACAGATGACATAAAATGAAGTCAGCCTGTGATTTCTTAGTTTTAAAGTACGTTTCTAAAATGTTGGCAAAGATATTAGAGAAACACAACATAACTAATGTTACTCATAATGCATGCCTGTCTAGAAACTGAGTAAAGATTAGAACAGCCTACCTGAACAAGAATATCAGGGGAGTTAACCACAAAGAGAATGTTTCGTATACGTGGCCATGTACTAACTGTTTGTGCTAAAACTGCTACGATTGGCCAGTTTGAGGTGAGTCATTGGCATGAGCTCGGTTTATTTAGTGTGAGTACACACCTGGTGTTTATGTTACACTTGCCATTAGAGGTTTTCAAATCGTTTTCCTTCCTAATTTTAAAATAAAAACTGTCTAATTGCTCCGCAACTTTTAAAAGTTTAATTTTTAATTCACCAACATACCAACATAAGGGATGAGGAAGAGAATGTACTGAGATCTGATCAGCAGAAAGGGAGAGCCCTTTTCCCAAAGATAAGTCAACGGATCAGAGTAATCTCGAAGAGCGTCTAAGGACAAGAAACACAATATCAAATTATGTATAAAAAGTCAAGACAAGAAACACAATATCAAGTTCTGTACAAAAAGTCATCCTTGAAAGCCCAATACAGATGGATCAGGTAAGATAGACAGTTAAGAATGCTAAAAATGGCGCAGTAAGTCCTGATGGCGCCCGTATGGACATCTCAAAGAAGTTGATGACAAGGTAGTAAAGCAGAAGATAAGGTAGTAAAGCAGATGACAAGGTAGTAAAGCAGATGACAAGGTAGTAAAGCAGATGATAAGATAGTAAAGCAGATGATAAGATAGTAAAGCAGATGACAAGGTAGTAAAGCAGATGACAAGGTAGTAAAGCAGATGATAAGATAGTAAAGCAGATGATAAGATAGTAAAGCAGATGACAAGGTAGTAAAGCAGATGACAAGGTAGTAAAGCAGATGACAAGGTAGTAAAGCAGATGATAAGATAGTAAAGCAGATGACAGAAGATTACAACCAGATTGTAATACCCGATGATTGGCTCCGCAGTTACTTGATTCCCTTGACACAAACAGGTAAAGACAATACAAAACTGAATGGTTATCGGATTACAGCATTACTAAACGTATATGGCAAAGTGACTGAGAGGATTATAGCCGGCGAATATCAGGCTTTCTAGAAACCAGCGGGCTACTACCAAATACATTAAGAAGTTATCGTCCAGAAAGAAATACAGCCAATAACACAGCGATCCTGGCACATGATGTATACGAGAGATATTCCATAGAAAATGAAAAAACCGTAGTTGTGACACTTGATCTTGAGGATGCATACAACAGAGTGTATTATACAACGCTTTTGACACTTCTGATGGAGTTTGGGGTAGATGTAAGATTAGTTCGATGGATAGCTTCAGTGCTGTTAAGGCGATCAATTGTCTTCAAGTACAGATCATGGATCTCAGAGCCCTTGTCTCCTGTGTTATTCAATGTATATTCTACTGGCTGTTATTTTGGAACGGTGTGGGGACTGTGATCTAGGGTGATGATATATTAACATACATGTATGAGCATGGGAAGTGTAGAGAGGAACAGATCAGGGTGGATCAGATCACATGCTGGTGTGAGGATAACAATGCGGTGATAACAAGCTGGTGTGAGGATAACAATGCGGTGATAAACCCAGAAAAAGATAACATCCTGTGGTGCTCATTAAATAAAAGAATTACCAGATTTGAAGTTCCATTTGTGAAATGTCAGGACAAGATATTAAGAGAGCACATTTCATGAGGTATCTAGGGATCACGTCAATCCTTATCCTTGTCACACCATGTGGACAATGCAATACAAAAAGGCAGGAAAGCGTTGGAACCAGTGCACTCTGTTCTTGCTGATGCTGCGCTCATGCTGTCTACATTGGAGTATCGTCTAGGCCTTACCACCCTGCCCAATGCACGCCTGAATAAATTAGAGCGTGTACAGAACGAGGCAGTGAAAGTGGTCTTAGGCTGCACCAAATTTATTCTAATAACGGACAATAACTTTCTACTTGATATGTTGAGTGTGAGATCAAAACTCAAGTAAGCTCAGGTAAAGGCACACATCAGGGTTGCTGGTATGAAGGATCATCCTCTCCATAAGGAGCTGGGGCTGATAAAAGGGAAGACGGATCAAACAAAGAATATCCTGGATGACTGAGACTGAGGAAACAATAATGTTCTAGTGCGATCTAGATGAACTGCCTGAAGGTTACGAGGACCTCAGCTAACAAAGGTTATTATACAGAAGGAGAGAGAATATAGAGATTTGGCACAGGAGGCAGCTGAACTTTGGGTTCAAGATCTCACCCAGCATAACTGTGGGTCTTCCGACACGGTAATATATACATATGGCTCAGTGTCTGGGAACAGCAGACGTGGTTGGGGGTTTGTTCTCTATGGAAATGTAAGAGTAGTGGCACGGTCTCTGAAGTCAGCACATCAAGCATGGCAGATCATACTGGGGCTGTGTCGGTGGCGATGGAACGGGTGGTTGCCCTTGATGTGGGTCATGGCCACATTGTGACCGAGTCACAGAGTGTGCTTGGTAAGATCGAGAAAAACATTCTTGGAAAAGAACGCGCTCATATGTTAATCCAGTCAGTTGTGAGGAGCCTAATGAGGCTTTATTATCCAGGACATGAGGGAGTACATGGAAATGCAGCGGCAGATAGGCGTGCTGGACAGGCTAAAATAAATGGCAGGCTGCGAATGAACAAGGGGGACATTGCTAAAGCCGTATTGGAAAGAATGCGGGAGAAAAGAAAAGCGGGAATGGAAGAACAATGTAATTGTGAAGAGATTTCTGGAGCTAGTACAAGTTAAGAGAGCTGGCAGGAAATCTGAACTGTGTGGCAGAAGACGCATAGTAAAGAACCAACACTTGATGAGAACTACCAGCAAACATGCTCTTGGATGAAAGCTGCGGCACGCGGCGGGGCATATATGGGGTTGTCCTGAATGCAATGATGCCGGAGAGTGATTTTTGAATCTTTTAATTCACCAAAACACTTGGACTTTGATGAATATATTTAATTCATTTCTGTTTAACGTGTTTTAAATTAAAACTAAGCATGTCTAAAGTCATGTTGCAGTAATCTTCCATCAGTATGGAGATCGCTGATAAGATTCTCACTATTGACCAGGCATGTGATATGAAGATAGAGAGCTGTTTTCCTCCAAAACATACGGACTGAGTCATTTATTTTCACAGCCGTAAACGTTTCATTCTAAATTTAATAACGCACGAACAATTAGTGCACAAGTATATAAAACTAAGTATATATACACGAAGCCACCACAGTAAAGCTTTGATAATAAAATGTATAAACTAGGAAGAAAGTAGCAATAGATTTATTAAATAACAACCCACATTTGTGAAGTTTCGGCGTGAACCTTATCATAAAAACACAGGACGAAGATATAGAGAAAGGATATAAAATATTAAGTCACATGAATATTATATAAGAAATAGGAATTGAAGAAAAGAAATAGAATAAATGGAACAGTTTGCTGTGATTTGTAAGAAACTGTGACTTGTACGAGGCTGTGTCCAGAAGAGCGTATGGTGGAGTGTAGAGAATGTTTAAATGTGGATTTGTGATATGCGATAGGTGGGTCGTAAAGAGGATGGGGTTCTGGACCGCGGAAAGAAGAGAGAATGATACAGTGGTTATCTATCCAGGAGAAGGTAGGATAAGTGATTGGGGATAGGGACTGTAATGTGATACCGTGTGGAGGTTCTAAACTCTGTGTTGCAAGTGAGAAAAAACTAGAATTTAATGCAGAGGGATTATGATTGTGGAAGTGGGGGATGTTAGGTGTAGCTGAATTGCGAACTCAAACCTTGTGGTTTCAGCGTCCCATATTTCTGAATGTAGCCGTTCTCAAGCGCTAGGCGCCTACTTTCATCAGTGTGACATTGTCTGATGGCTGTTACCAGGAAATCAGATTTGTCTCTGTGATTGGGGCCACTGAAATGATAGGGGACTAGTGTCGAAGCATCCTGGATGATATTAGAATGTTTCTGCATGCGGTTGGTCATCTAATTTCATGTCTCCACTTAAGCATTGTCTACACTCCACCATACGCACTTCTGGACACAGTTTCTTACAAGTCACAGGTAACTGCTCCATTTATTCTATTTCTTCCATTCCTATGTTTTTTTACGTAGCATTCATGTGAATGTATGTTTTATCTTCTTTCTCTATTTCTTCGTTCTGTATTTTTTATATGACTAAGGTTCACACCGAAACCTCACAACTGTGTGTAATAAAGCTGTTCCTACTTTTTTCCTGGTGTATACATTCTACATTTATGTAAGAGAAATAGAGATTTTAGAGTTTTGAGAAACTGTTTTTTATGTGTTGTTTGGAGAACAACAATTTGTTTAGTCTTTGCATAACATTTTTGTCACTGATCTCTGCTTCATAATTCTAAATATCAAAATATGGACATGTTTTATTTTTGAAGTTGTTATGTAATAAAGTAGCCCCCACGTTTTTTAACCTGGTTGTTTCCTTTTTTTTTAATGAGGACTGAGTCATTGGTCACAGCTGTATAGTTCTATTCAGCATTGATTCAGTTTTACCGTAATTCGTGTGTCTTTAAATTATCAATACAATCAGGAGACAATGAGAATTACAACAGAGAGTATGTTGAGCAATAGAGGGATCACCTGGGCAAGAGCAGAAAAAAAGGCAAAGTACAGGCATTTGGGGAAAACCCTTGTGGAAGCCCCATGTGCCCTGGGCACTTAAGGTTCAGAGAGAGAGAGAGGGAGAGAGAGATAGAAAGAGTGAGAGAGAGAGAGAGAGAGAGAGTGATACTGATGAAATGACCATATTCAAAATCATTAAAACATATTCAAGATGATGATGATGACGAATTAAATGATGATGATAACGTTGAAATAAACTAGTTTGCATTTAGAGCTGGAAACAATTTTAGATGGTCATTAAGATTTTAAAAACATAAACGTAAACATGGAAGAGAAAGCCAATATTACATTTAGAGTTTCTTGCTGGAGGAATATATTTCTCACGTGAACAGACCCAAGAATTCAAGTAGAGCAAACATGGCCACTGTATAACTACATCTACACATTGTTTTTATCTCCAGCTCTTACTCTCCCTCTCTCTCTCTCTCTCTCTCTCTCTCTCTCTATGTAATTTGCTGCAGCCTCCATTGCTTGGAAGATCATCACTAAGTTCGTATTAGAATTGATCAAGTTACTCAAGTGTTACTTATTAGATGACTCACATAAAACATCTAAATAAACTTGTTATCTCTGACAAGATGAGCCTCCACTTGTCTTCTTTATTTTATTATAAGAGGAGAGAGAGAGTCCTGAGGCATTACTACATTAACCTACATCAGCCACAACATGTCAGTAGTCAATCATTACACATACAAGTATTTCGTACAGCATATATCACACATACCAGAATTAACAAACATACTAAACAAAATGTACATACGAATTACACTACTATACTACATAAACTATGCTGGCAATCGTTGGAGTCATTGGAGAAATCAAAGATTCGCAGAATATTTTGTTTGTATTTTGAGTCTCTTTCATCTATGTCTCTGGACACGGGGACATACAGGGAAATGAATGAGCTGATAGACTGCCTGGACATACAAGGAAATGAAAGAGCTGATGGACTGCCTGGACATACGAGGAAATGAATGAGCTGATAGACTACCTGGACATACAAGGAAATGAATGAGCTGATAGACTGCCTGGACTTACAAGGAAATGAATGAGCTGATAGACTGCCTGGACATACAAGGAAATGAATGAGCTGATAGACTGCCTGGACATACAAGGAAATGAATGAGCTGATAGACTGCCTGGACATACAAGGAAATGAATGAGCTGATAGACTGCCTGGACATACAAGGAAATGAATGAGCTGATAGACTGCCTGGACATACAAGGAAATGAATGAGCTGAAAGACTGCCTGGACATACAAGGAAATGAATGAGCTGATAGACTGCCTGGACATACAAGGAAATGAATGAGCTGAAAGACTGCCTGGACATACAGGGAAATGAATGAGCTGAAATACTGTCTGGACATACAAGGAAATGAATGAGCTGAAAGACTGCCTGGACATACAAGGAAATGAATGAGCTGAAAGGCTGCCTGGACATACAAGGAAATGAATGAGCTGATAGACTGTCTGGACATACAGGGATATGAATGAGCTGATAGACTGCCTGGACATACAAGGAAATGAATGAGCTGATAGACTGCCTGGACATACAAGGAAATGAATGCCTGGATCTGTCATCATCGCAGATGGACAACCACTGGATTGAGCTGATATTGTTAACATGTTCAGAGAGATAGACAGAACTTGGATGGCAGAGAATCTACATCGCTTCTGAGGTTGTGAGAGCTAGGGATACAGATCTGCACAACCAGGACGAGAGCCATACTGGACATACGAGACAACTTGTCAATCAACACAAGACAGGCACAATCAGGTGCGGGACGCTGATGGATATGTTGGGGAGATTTCTAAATGGAATAAATCCTGTGACTACGTGTCTAGTAGACGAGACATTTATGGTTGTACGACCAATACTTTAAACTACAGAACTGTTGCCCTGATTAGTCATGACAATAAAATTATTTTACAAATCATAATGGATAGACGTTTACTGCAGTTGTCATTTCTCTTTTCTATGAAAGAAAGAGTAGCAGTGGCGGAAAGATGAAACAGTAACTGAAAGATATCGTGAGCCAACCCAGGAGAGTTGTAAGATCCGACTCTGGGATTGATATCTACTTTATTACTCAATGACTTTCTTGTAAATACCAGAAAGAGGAGAGAATGCATTTTTATTTCATTTTTATTCTCGGAAGATTGTACCAATGTAGGCCGTTCAGTTGTTTCTAAACATAAGGAAAGAGTGAAATCTATAAGATAAAAGTATGTTATGTTGATATGTATGAAAGTTGCTTGCATGGAAGGGAGAGAACCGAAAGTATTTAGCATGAAACTTGTCTTTCGCGTCTCAAAATGAGTTCTGTTTACTAGTTTTTATTGATTTATTTTTAACTTTGCAAAACCTTTAAAAATGTTTTTTAAAACTTGAAATCACACCAACTACCACAACCAAAATATTCAATACTTCAGCAATTTTAAAGAGAGAAAAACACATAAGAACTGTTGAAAAGTATTTACAAAGCTTTTGTCAGCCCGAAACACATATGTTCTCTTGCAGTCGATACATTTGAACGAAATGATTACACGGAGAAAAAAAAGCAAGTTTTTTATTTTTTCCCCGATTGATTTCACAAGAACAGAATAAACTGCAACAGCTGGCTCTGTGAAAATAATACATAAAAATCTGAATAAAAGCAGTCACGTGACTTCTGACTCAGTATAGACCAGTAATACTAAGATTCTGACTAACTTACTTCCCCTTGCCGGGTTATATATCAGATCTTGTATCTTAGAAGGAACTAGACTTTCTGCGGTAAGTACAACAGTAAATATATGAGGTTTTTTTTAAATTTAACTGTAAAGGTCAAATCCAGTTTAGGTCATTAGAAAACCTCATCCACTTGTTTACAATTTATAACGCCAAAATAATTTTCAACGCAAAAATTACACCCGGATTTGGTTATTAGAAAGTGCTGAATACCTCAGAAATTCTCTAAAATTATAATTGTGTAATATGTGATTTATCAAGTCATATACATGTCACAGACATTTTTTCTCGCATACTTTCATAATAGTTAAGTAGTTATTAGCCATACCACCATATATATACATATACGTATAAAAACTTTAAATGGCTACTTAAATTCTATCTACGTAACTCAATACGGTAAAATGTCTTTGAACTTTAACAGTCAGTTTAAATGTGAGAAAGACAAACATTATAACAAGATAATTGAGGCTAGAAACTCTAACTCTAGTGGGGCACACAACTGCCTAGCTACAACAAGACAACACAATAACTGGATGATTATTTGTTATTCTTCTTGTTTCCTAATTTTCTTTTATATTTTGTTCCATTATTTGGCTGTGTACAAGTCTAAATCTTTCCCAGATGTTGTACACATCTTATCTTTGGTTGGTAGCTCAGAAACTAAAGTCCCCGTCTTTACTTGTATCTGCGGTTGCCATCTCTGAAACTAAAATCCATGTCTTTACATATATCTGTGGTTGCCATTTCTCTGAAACTAAAATCCCCGTCTTTACCTGTATCTGTAGTTGTCAACTCTGAAACTAATATTTCCGTTTTTTACTTGTATCTGTGGTTGTCAACTCTGAAACTAAAGTCACACTCTTTACCTGCATTTGTGGTTGTCAACTCTGAAACTAAAGTCCCAGTCTTTACCTGTATCTGTGGTTGTCAACTCTAAAACTAAAGTCCCAGTCTTTACTGCATCTGTGGTTGTCAACTCTGAAACTAAAGTCCCCGACTTTATCTGTATCTGTGGTTGTCAACTCTGAAACTAAAGTCCCCGACTTTACCTGTATCTGTGGTAGTCAACTCTGAAACTAAAGTCCCAGTCTTTACCTGTATCTGTAGTTGTCAACTCTGAAACTAAAGTCCCAGTCTTTACCTGTATCTGTAGTTGTCAACTCTGAAACTAATATTCCCGTTTTTACATGTATCTGTGGTTGTCAACTCTGAAACTAAAGTCCAACTCTTTACTTGCATCTGTGGTTGTCAACTCTGAAACTAAAGTCCCAGTCTTTACCTGTATCTGTGGTTGTCAACTCTAAAACTAAAGTCCCCGACTTTACCTGTATCTGTGGTTGTCAACTCTGAAACTAAAGTCCCCGACTTTACCTGTATCTGTGGTTGTCAACTCTAAAACTAAAGTCCCAGACTTTACCTGTATCTGTGGTAGTCAACTCTGAAACTAAAGTCCCCGACTTTATCTGTATCTGTGGTTGCCAACTATGAAACTAAAGTTCCCGACTTTACCTGTATAGCCACATTCTACATAATTCAATTTTCATTATGTACAACTAAACTAGATCTGTGGATATCAAACTGGAAGATTTCATAAGATGAATCAAGACTGCAGTTAAAG
This sequence comes from Achatina immaculata, assembly GCA_009760885.1. NCBI lineage: Eukaryota > Metazoa > Mollusca > Gastropoda > Stylommatophora > Achatinidae > Lissachatina > Lissachatina immaculata. The sequence goes on from CM019698.1 coordinate 35,801,152, forward strand.
GTAAAAATTGTAACGGAACAGAAATTAGGAAACAAGTATGAAGCACAGATACAACATGTTTTTTTAGTCGAAAGAGGGCTCAGAATGAACATTGCCAACACGTGGTACAAAGATGTTATGATATAAAAAATACAAATAGAAGGCCGAAATTAAGAACTCTTGAACTGAAGAAAGATATACAACTGACAATAATATTAATAATAATAATAACAATACATATATTTTATATGTCCCGTGTATCAAGAACCTGAACTTGAAGAATAATGGCCTGGCTCTGGTGCTGGCCTAGAGATTGGTCTCCTTACACTCAGGACACTCCCACATGTGCTCAGCCTTTATCCTCAGTGTTGTCCGTAGTGTATGTTGGGAGATGGTTCCAAGGGCACATTGGCTGTACACAGTTCCATATTTTCCACAAAGTTCTGATTGTCTGCCGCTGCCCTTCTCTCTGCCTCTTTCTCATACTCTTTAGTGATAGCTGCTACATTCACACATTTGTTTGCTTCTCTTCTTGCAATGTTAATATAATGTCTGTTACGAAGTCTTCTTTGTCCATATGTAGGTTGTCCAGGTTGGTTGCTTTACTTTGCAGTTGATCTGACATCTCCCTGACCTTGATGCTGGAATGTCATGGGCAATAAATCCATGGGGGGATGGGCGGAATGTATGGAGGAAGGAGGGGAGATTTGCTGTTCTTTTAGTTTGTCTAACAACTAACCACGCGTGTACTTTTTTTAGCATGTTATGTTAATCTGTTACGTTTATGACGGTAGGTGGTTGCTGGTTTGCTAGCCAGTTTATGACTGGAGGTGGTTGGTGGTTTGCTAGCCAGTTTATGACTGGAGATGGTTGCTGGTTTGCTAGCCAGTTTATGACTGGAGATGGTTGTTGGTATGCTAGCCAGTTTGTGACTGGAGATGGTTGCTGGTTTGCTATCCAGTTTGTGACTGGAGATGGTTCAATGTTTGCTAGCCAGTTTATGACTGGAGATGTTTGCTGGTTTGCTAGCCAGTTTATGACTGGAGATGGTTGCTGGTTTGAGGGCAATTAATGACTGGGAATGGTTGCTGGTTTGCTAGCCAGTTTATGACTGGAGATGGTTGCTGGTTGCTAGCCAGTTTATGAGTCAATAGGCTGCTGCTTTGTCCATCCTCATGCTGGATGTAGTTGTGGCGAAGACTTCAGGTTCTCTATAGTTGAGGTGTCCATTCTGATAATCCTCGAATTCCGATCCTCTTCTTTGTCCGGCCGTGACCGATCCATCTGTGTGTATTACATGGTCATCTGAGCTGGACTCTGATTATTTAATCTTTTATTTCTCATTCTACTCGGCATTCTCGACCTAGCCATTTGTGGACTTTGGTAAGCTGTGGATATGTTCTGTCATCCACGCAGATGTCAGCCATGGGGATTATCTCAGGATTACATATCTGCCCTATGGTTTTTTCAGTCTCCGACATCCGTGACTGACCTCTTTTCACCAGAATGTCTTTGTGTGTCTGGATCTCTTTCTTCAGTGGGAGGTCTTTCATGCTCTTGATTCGTATAGACTCTTTGACTTGGGCGCATTTATGTTGAGTTTTCATACTGGGTACGTACAACAGATGTGGCATGGCACCAACCGGTGGGTCTCTGGGACATCTGAGCACTATTTTCATTGCTTTATTTAGAATTCTTTCTAGCCGGGTTGTTTGGTTTGTTGATAAGGTGAGCATGCCTAGGACATATTCTAACCTTGATATTATCAGCGCTGTCATTGTCCAGAGCAGAGCTTTTTGTTGTGATATGTCCAGGAGGTCAAGACCCTGTCATTGTCCAGAGTAGAGCTTTTTGTTGTGATATGTCCAGGAGGTCAAGACCCTGTCATTGTCAGAGTAGATATTTTTGTTGCGATATGTCCAGGAAGTCAAGACCCTGTCATTGTCCAGAGTAGAGCTTGTTATTGTGATATGTCCAGGAGGTCAAGACCCTGTCATTGTCCAGAGTAGATCTTTTTGTTGCGATATGTCCAGGAGGTCAAGACCCTGTCATTGTCCAGAGTAGAGCTTTTTGTTGTGATATGCCCAGGAGGTCAAGACCCTGTCCGATAAGGCAAGCAGCGACCCATAGCTGACATGCTAGCGTTAGGTTCGGGAACCATAGCTGACCAAGACCCTTTCCCACTTCTCCGTTGTACCCCCAGTAACAGTCCTAGCCTGGGAAACAGTCAGGGATCGTGATAGTCCTCATGGTGGTGGAGTCTGCTAAAGTAGTATTGCACACCTCCTACCTCTTTTTTAAGCTGCAAGACGGGACTTAATAAACAAATCTGCCATAACTCTCTCCAAAGCTGATACAATGATCTGCCTCCTTCACAGCATCGGCTACAAAGATTTCAGCTCTGAGTTACAGAGAGATAGCAGAAGACAATGACAAAGACAAGACAAGGCAAAGACAAGACAAGACAAAGACAAAGACAAGACAAGACGAGACTAAAACAAGTCAAGACAAAGACAAGACAAGTGATAGTCTCATGTTTGCTATTATTTTCAGTGCTGCTAGACCTTTCTTTGCTTCTGAAATCTTCTCGTCTCGTCCACGTGTTGCTGGAAAGATAGGCGTCTGTCACAGGTGATCCCCAAGTATCTTAGAGTGTCAAATCTTCCTATGTTGGTGTTTTCCAATTGCAGCTCTGGAATTTCAGCTTTTGATGTCCGAATATCCAAGGCCCAGCTTAATATTTTGTCTTTAGTTGAGTTGACTGACCCGTTGTGATCTTTGCACCAGGTCGTGACGAGGTTCACTTGTTTTTGTACAATGTTTGCTACTTCTTGGCCACCTCGACTTGTGTATATATTGCTATATCGTTCACAAAGGTTAAAGATCATCAAGGACCTGTTTGATTCAACTGAGCTAGTCTCTCTGTGTATATGTTGGTATATACTGGTAAGAGTGGGGATACTTGAAGGAGACCTAGATAGATCTTAGTTGCTTAGATGTCCAGGATATATATTTCATGGCCATAGTTCTGTTTAAGATTGATGTAGCTGTGCATCTGACAAACCACATGTTGGTGCCTAGTTCCAGCATTAGTGTAAGAAAGGTGGTTTAATCTACTCGCTTGTACGCATCCTCTAGTTCCAACATTAGTGTAAGAAAGGTGGTTTAATCCACTCGCTTGTACGCATACTATAGTTCCAGCATTAGTGTAAGAAAGGTGGTTTAATCTACTCGCGTGTATGCATACTCTAGTTCCAGCATTAGTGTAAGAAAGGTGGTTTAATCCACTCGCTTGTACCCATCCTCTAGTTCCAGCATTAGTGTAAGAAAGGTGGTTTAATCTACTCGCTTGTACGCATCCTCTAGTTCCAACATTAGTAGAAATAATGCGGTATAATCCACTCGCTTGTATGCATCATCTAGTTCCAAAATTAGTATAAGTAGTGCGGTATAATCCACTCGCGTGTATGCATCCTCTAGTTCCAAAATTAGTATAAGTAGTGCGGTATAATCCACTCGCGTGTATGCATCCTCTAGTTCCAAAATTAGTATAAATAGTGCGGTATAATCCACTTGCTTGTACGCATCCTCTAATTCCAAAATTAGTATAAGTAGTGCGGTATAATCCACTCGCGTGTATGCATATTCTAATTCCAAAATTAGTATAAGTAGTGCGGTATAATCCACTCGCGTGTATGCATCCTCTAATTCCAAAATTAGTATAAGTAGTGCGGTATAATCCACTCGCTTGTATGCATCCTCTAGTTCCAACATTAGTGTAAGTAATGTGGTGGTATTTACTTGGTTGCATACATCCTGCAGGTCAAGGGTCACCAGTATCGTTTCATCTTTCTTTTGTTACCCATCATATACATCAAACACACTTATGGCTGTGTTCATGTGATGTTTCTTCATAGTCGATATCTTCCCAACGTGTTCGGTAGTTTGCCATTATTTTCAAGTGGTTGTGAGGATTTTGTGGCTACAATTTGTTCTCTATAATGTTTCCATATGTTTGTGAGTGTGATGATTCGGTGACCTGATAGCTCTCTGTGATTCCTGTTTGCTTTAGGCAGAGCTACGAGGTAGATATGGTTCCATTCTTTAGTTTTAATACTGTGATTGAATTTTGTGATTATATTTTTAATGTCTGTTTCCACTTTTGTTTTAACTGTTTCTTACTCCTTCAGGTCCTGGGCCACTGTTCTTAGAAAAATTGATGGCTTGTCTCAGCTCTTCTTCCAGTATCATGTCTGTGTGCCCTCTTCTTCGAGTATGATGTCTGTGTGCCCTCTTCTTCGAGTATGATGTCTGTGTGCCCTCTTCTTCGAGTATGATGTATGTGTGCTCTCTTCTTCGAGTATGATGTCTGTGTGCCATCTTCTTCGAGTATGATGTCTGTGTGCTCTCTTCTTCGAGTATGATGTCTGTGTGCTCTCTTCTTCGAGTATGATATCTGTGTGCTCTCTTCTTCGAGTATGATGTCTGTGTGCTCTCTTCTTCGAGTATGATGTCTGTGTGCTCTCTTCTTCGAGTATGATGTCTGTGTGCTCTCTTCTTCGAGTATGATGTCTGTGTGCCCTCTTCTTCGAGTATGATGTCTGTGTGTTGTTCTATGGTCATTATTCCTTCTCTGATCTTCAACGTTGTTTGTCTGGCTTCCTAGTTTGTTTAGTCAGTTTGTTGAATATATCTTGTGAAAAGTTCTGGCCTCTCTCGGTATCAGATTTAGTTCTTGGCCCGTATCATCTTGCAGGGGCCCAGTGTCGCTGGTTTTCTGTTTGTTAGACACGCTATTATGGAATCCCTAGAATGTTTACAGGGATTTGTCCTTTACTATTTCGTTGATGAATTCTTCCAAGATCTGTTTCTTGGCTTGGACTGCTAAGTTTCTGAAGGCTTGTGATGCGTCTTTCATGTCTCCCTCAGACATGACTTTGATATTGATGGCTGGGGCACGCATTTTCCCGATTTTCTTACATTCCTTGGCTGCTCTGAATTTTTTAAGCCTTGACTTTTCGATCCTTTTCTACCACCATGGTCGAAGGTAGACGGTAGAAGGTGGAAATTGGAAGCGTGGGAGGTGGAAGGTGCATTGTGATAGGTGGAGGGTACAAGATGGAGGTGCGAGGTGGTAGGTAAATGGTGGAGGATGGGTGGTTCAAGGAGGAAGTTGGAAGGTGGGAGGCGAAGGTTAATGTGGGGGGGGGATGGAAAGTGGAAAGCTGAAGGAGGTGGGTGGAGGGTGGGATGTGGAGGATGGGAAGTGAAAGGTGGGAGTTGGACCGTCGGAGGTGGTAGGTAGAGGGTTGAGGGTCGAAGATGGAAGGTGAAAGGTGGAAGTTGGGATGTGGTAGGTAGAGGGTGGAATGTGGAGTGTGAAGGTGGGAGAGGGAACGGAAGGTGGAAAGCTGAAGGTGTGTTTGATGACGTTGAGAATAAGCTTTTCCTTACTTTTTCCAGGGCGTTGTTGCTTTTGTTGTTGTTGTTGCTGTTGCTGTTGTTGTTGTTATTGATGTTGTTGTTGCTGCTACTGTTGTTGTTGTTGTTGTTATTTGATTCTACATGCTATAATGGGAGATGGCAATGTTAGGTCCATGTTAGAACTATGTCACCCTCGTGTTCCGCCAGTCTTGTGATTTCTCTTTTGTTTATTAGCTTTAGATTTATCTCTGTTAGCAGGTTTTCCAGGGATTTGTCTTGTGTATTTTCTGTGAGATTCCCACAGCTGTTATGGCGGACATTGAAGTCACCACATATTAGTAAGCCATGTTTTCCCATTGTTTCTAGTTCCTTGAGAAATGGCCATCTTTCCTCATTGTTTGCCCAGTTGTTTACCGACATATATATTCACTAAATGCCATGATGTTTCCTCATTGTTTACCCAGTTGTTTACCGACATTTATATTCACTATATGCCATGATATTTCCTCATTGTTTACCCAGTTGTTTACCGACATTTATATTCACTATATGCCATGATATTTCCTCATTGTTTGCCCAGTTGTTTACCGACATATATATATATTCACTATATGCCATGATGTTTCCTCCACCTCCAGCCTTATTGTTTGCAGTTCGAATCCCTCACTTTCTAATCCCCTTACATCGAGGATAATGTGTGGGATTTTGGTACTTAATAATATGACCATTCCGTGATGTGTATCGTTACTATAGTTAATATAGCTTGCGTGTCCAGGAATGTGTATACTTGTTATCTTAGTTTCTTGTAGTAAAAAAATATCAAAGTCTCTCACCACACATTCTAGTTTCTTGTAGCAAGAATATATCAAAGTCTCTCACCACACATTCTAGTATCTTGTAGTAAGAATATATCAAAGTCTTTCACCACACATTCTAGTATCTTGTAGTAAGAATATATCAAAGTCTTTCACCACACATTCTAGTTTTTTTTGTAGCAAGAATATATCAAAGTCTTTCACCACACATTCTAGTATCTTGTAGTAAGAATATATCAAAGTCTTTCACCACACATTCTAGTTTCTTGTAGCAAGAATATATCAAAGTCTCTCACCACACATTCTAGTATCTTGTAGTAAGAATATATCAAAGTCTTTCACCACACATTCTAGTATCTTGTAGTAAGAATATATCAAAGTCTTTCACCACAAATTCTAGTATCTTGTAGTAAGAATATATCAAAGTCTTTCACCACACATTCTAGTTTCTTGTAGCAAGAATATATCAAAGTCTCTCACCACACATTCTAGTATCTTGTAGTAAGAATATATCAAAGTCTTTCACCACACATTCTAGTATCTTGTAGTAAGAATATATCAAAGTCTCTCACCACACATTCTAGTATCTTGTAGCAAGAATATATCAAAGTCTTTCACCACACATTCTAGTATCTTGTAGTAAGAATATATGAAAGTCTCTCACCACACATTCTAGTTTTTTGTAGTAAGAATATACCAAAGTCTCTCACTACGTGTTCTAGTTTAGGAATGTTTCAAGAGATCATTCATGCTCTGCAAGAAAAGTGTTTGAAAAATAAGAAGCTGTTCAGATGTAAAAGTATATATACTGTCTGTCATATGTTCTGACAACCAGGTCCTTACATTCACTCTCAGGCTTCTCTGTTCTGTCACATCTGTTTTAATGCCCGGCCTTCTTCTCTTTCTTAGCTAGCTTTTCCTCCTCCTCATTTTTCTTCTTGTTCTTGTTCTTATTCTTCTTCTTCCTAGAATAACGAGCTGATATTCCTTGCAACCAATGTTTTGAAATGTTGAGACATATATCGTGTCGGATTGGAATCGGGTTACGTCTACAAATTGTCAGCCTCTGTGTGGAGTTTAAAAAGCATTGGATGTGCTGTACTTCTTTGGCCGAGTCCACTACCATGGGGACTTTGACGATCCCTGCCTCGTTAGCCAGTCTAGTCTAGTTACAGGGGATAGCAATTAAAAGGTTGGATTGGTGTTGGTCAGCTATGGTTAGCCACCCATGATGGCACTACCCACATCAGAAACAAATCAGTTAAAACAACAATAACATAAACGACATTTCCTCTAGTCCTTTTCTCTCACTCTTCTATATATCAGCTTTATACATTTTCCTTTCACTATCAGTATAACATCTCTCTACATATCATCTTTTGACAACATCACTTCAATGTAAGCATAACATCTCTCTACATATCACATTTTGACAATATCCCTTCAGTGTAAGTATAACATCTAGCTACATATCAGCTTTTGACAGTCTCCTTTCACTGTCATTATAACATCAGTCTACATATCAATTTTTGACAATCTTTCATCACTGTCAGTATATAATCTATGTCTGTAAACAAGAGTTCAATCAAACACAGCTGACTCTTGTGTAGCACCTGTCAGGTAGCTGTTTAGCTTTTGATCTAAAACACTGCATTAAATCACCGACTGGTGTGGAGGGAGACGGCCCGACTGTAAGAGTGAGACCTCGCAGGAGCCGTCACTCGTACATGCAGGGCAAGTAATAGCATCTTATGTAATATATGCACGTAACAAGGACGTATTACCTGGCATAATAATGTTAAACATCAACTTAGTGCGGCATTAAGTTACATAAGGTCTTTTGTGTGAATGTCCAAAGGTGTGTAATTTAAAATAACTTTGGACAACATAAGAATGTGAACATACTTTGATATAGAATAACAATTATGTATCAATGGCTCAGCTATAAATACTTGTGTATCTAATATGCTATACAGCATATTCATCTACGCCGGCATGCAGAAATCAGCGGAATTCCGCTTGATCTATTACATATCATGTACCGGGAGTTGGGCATAAGGCTAACAACCTTATCCTGAGACCTATCTAGAGGCAACTCCAAATGGGAAAAAAGATATCGTTATGGAAACTCGCAGAGAAACCAACCGAGCATCAGGGATGCCAACTCCGAAGAGCTCATTCGTCGGCCCCAAACATGTGACAAGGGTCGGATTCTGGAATGTGAGAACAATGGCAGCACCAACAAAAACTACCCAGGTCATCAAAGAAATGGAGAGATACCATCTAGACATACTTGGCATCAGCGAAATGCGATGGCCAGAAGCAGGTAAAAGATCGGCGGAAAACGGTAAGTTAATTATACATTCAGGCAGAAATAACAATAAATTCCGAGACGGAGTGGGCATTATTATGTCAAATGTAGCTGCAAAGAGCCTTGTAGAATGGCAACCAGTGAACAGTCGTATAATAAGAGCACGATACAACCTACGACACGGAAGAATGACAATAATACAGTGTTATGCACCCACGAATGATGCAGATGATGATGTGAAAGACGACTTCTATCACCAACTACAACAAATCATCAACAAAGTCCCTAAACACGACATCCTAATTGCTATGGGGGACTTCAATGCTAAGGTAGGGAAGGATAATACCGACGTTGAAAAAGTGATGGGGAAAGAAGGAATTGACATTGTTAATCAGAATGGAGAAAGATTAATTAAAATGTGTCTAACAGAGGGCATGGTCATTGGAGGCACAATATTCCCACACAAAGAGATACATAAAACAACATGGATATCTCCAGATGATAGAACTAGAAACCAGATAGACCATTTTTGTATTAGAAAGCAATACAGAACATCTCTCATGGATGTAAGGGCTTATAGGGGTGAAGATGTCAACAGTGATCACAACCTGTGCATAGGGAAAATAAAACTAAAATTGAAAAGTCAACACAAGAAATCAGTACACAGAAAGATAAACATCCACAGCCTACAAGAAGAAAATACTAACATTAATTTCAATCAGGAACTTGCCAATCATTCCAAAACACCCAGTGAAGTTGAGGAGATAGGTATAGATGAGTTATGGAATTCGTACAGCACAGCCATAATCACAGCAGCAAAAGTAAGCGCTGGATTGGAAAAACCAAATAGAAAAGCATGGATATCAGATAAAACATGGAAGTATATACATGAAAGACGAGCAACCAAATTAAACATGTTGAATGCAAAAGCAGATCATGAAAGAGATTCGTCAAAAGCAAAATACAAAGACATAGACAAGAAAGTAAAAAGTTCAGCTAGAAGGGATAAAAGAGAATACATAGACAATATGGCGAAAGAGGCAGAAAAAGCAGCAAAAACAGGAGACAGCAAAACTTTATATAACATACAAAAGAGGCTAACATATATTATTACATCTAAAGAAAGACAAATAATTAGCAAAACTGGAACACTATTAACATCAAATAAAGACCAAAAGCAAAGATGGGCTGAACACTTCCAAGAAATACTCAATCGACCACACCCAAAAGAATTGTTAAACCTTGAAACTGACTTATCAGCCCCACAACTAAATGTCAATCTAGATGAAATTAAATTGCATGAAATTGAAGCAGCAGTGAATTTAATGGCTAACAACAAAGCTGCAGGTGAAGATGAAATAACAGCCGAGATGCTAAAAGCTATCAATAGTGACAACATGAGACAACTACAGAGAATGTTTAACAAGATTTGGAAAGAAGAAAAGGTCCCTTCTAATTGGAAGAAGGGAATCATTGTTAAAATACCAAAAAAGGGCAACCTTAGTGACTGTAACAACTGGAGAGGAGTAACCTTAATATCAGTTGTGTCAAAAGTATTTTGCAAGGTCATTTTGAATAGACTCAAAGATATAGTGGATACTGCAATGAGAGAAGAACAAGCAGGATTTCGAAAAGGGAGAAGCTGTCTCGACCAGATCTTTACTCTCAGAATAATACTTGAAGAACATATTGAAAAGCAAAACCATTAATACTGAATTTCATAGATTTTAAGAAGGCATTTGATAGCATACACAGAGATTCATTATGGAGAATTTTATGTCTATATGGAATACCATCTAAAATTGTCAACATCATTAAGGACTTATACAATGGATATGGTTGTGCAGTCAAGACAGAAGAAGGGATGAGTGAATGGTTCCAGATTGAAACAGGCGTGAAACAAGGATGTATACTGTCTCCTTTACTTTTTGGGATTACAATAGACTTCATAATGACAAAATGCTGCACAGGTAACACAGGTATTGACTGGGTACATGGGACCCAACTAGAAGATCTTGATTTTGCTGATGACATAACTCTTATCAGTAATAATGTGAATTCCATGCAAGAAAAAACAGATAGCCTATCTTCACTGGCTAGCAAAATAGGACTTGAAATTAACAAGGACAAAACAAAAATAATGAAAATTCCCATCAATCAAAATGGAAAAATACACATAGAAGGGACAGATATTGAAGAAGTCAATCAATTTGCATACCTTGGCAGCTACATAGACCAGGATGGTGACACTAGAAAGAAAGTTAGGATCAGAATTGCAAAAGCAGCATCAATCTTCAAGAATCTTGAGAATATATGGAATTCAAAAGTTTTAAGCACAAAAACCAAGTTAAGACTATTCAATTCAAATGTAATATCCACCCTCATTTATGCATGCGAAAGCTGGAAAACAACTAAAGAAATAGAAAAGAAATTAGACTCTTTTGAAAACAAATGCCTAAGGAAAATACTCGGCATCAAGTGGAATGAATTCAAGAACAATGCAGAGATAAGACAGATGACTGAACAACAACCAGTCTCATGGGTGATCAGGAAAAGGAGATGGACATATGTTGGTCACTTGATGAGAAGAAATGATCAGAGAATCCCAAAACAAGCTATCAAGTGGAACACAACAGGCCGAAGAAAAAGAGGCAGACAGCGTGAAACTCTGAAGAGGACATTATTAAGAGAGGCCAAGTTAACAGGCATAAAATCCTTTGATGAGGTTGAAAGACTCGCTGAAGACAGGAAAAATTGGCGAACTACTTTGCGAGCCCTATGTGACGTCTAACGGCACGGGAAGGATATAAGATATACATCTAACTTAATACAAAAAAGTCTTAAAAACTGTCTTATTACAAAAATGTCTTAAACACTGACATAAAAGACATATGATCAAGTAAACCACAGCCACTACCTAGTAGGTTTTCTGTCTAGCAGGACTGGTGTAGTCTACAAGCAACATCCAGGACACAGTACAAAGACCAGGACTAATTCAGCCAGACTCTGTAAGTACAGACCTACAGGCGCCAGGAAGTGACCTCAAGTTGGAGCTGTAAAAACCAAGTTCACTGTTTCCAGTTTATATTCAGGCAAGATTCTTTCTTCACATAAGACTCTCTGTATTTGCTTGTCAGACATTCCTCATTATTAAAGTTCATTTGTTCCTGGGCTACTTCGTAGTCCTTGGTCAGTTCTTTATTCTGTTGTCATGTGACCCGTCCTTGAATTAACATTTACTTCATCTTACGACATGTTACTTCGTGTTACTTCCTGATAAGACATATCACGGCATGATACTTTATGTTTCTTCATGTTACGACATGTTACATCATGTTACACCATGCTACTCTATGTTACTTCAGATTACAATATTTACATTGTGTTATTTCATGTTACGACTCTAGAAACTGGATAAATGTTGTATATCCAGAAAGAAGAAGCACATCTATCTGAAGTGAGCACTAACCGGTGGATCCATCTCCTGTGAGTAGCTGGAGTCTACACTGAAAGAACAATTCTTTATGTCGATCTAGAGGTACAAGAAGTTTGAAGTTGACAAAAGAAGGAGAAAGTTGATATCTGTGGTGGGCAGAAATTAGATCTGAAGGTTCCAGTGTAAGCCTTTTATCTATACATAGGTCTCAGGGTAACCAAGTCACCTGGTGTTATAGATGTAGCAAATTAAGCCAATTGATGGTATACATGTAGATGACCTAACCACCTGGTATTATAGATGTAGCTAACTAGGCCACCTGGTGTTATAGATGTAGCTAAATAAGTCAATTGATGGTATACATGTAGATGACCTAACCACCTGGTATTATAGATGTAGCTAACTAAGCCACCTGGTGTTATAGATGTAGCTAAATAAGTCAATTGATGGTATACATGTAGATAACCTAACCACCTGGTATTATAGATGTAGCTAACTAGGCCACATGGTGTTATAGATGTAGCTAACCAAACCACCTGATGTTATAGAGGTGACTAACCAAACTACCTGGTGTTATAGAGGTAGCTAACCAAACCACCTGCTGTTATAGAGGTAGCTAACGTAGCAACCGTCCATTGTTTTGTATAGCATTCTTGCGAATAGAAACAGATGGATATTTTGTGCTTTCTGTATTTCTGTGTTGTATTATATTTGAATAAAAATGAAAAAGATAAAAATGAAAGTAGCAGAGGAACAGTTTGGATTTGTTGAAGGAAAGGGAACACACAATGCCATTTATGCTTTACGAACACTAACAGAAAGAGCTTTAGAAGTACAGAAAGATCTCTACTTATGCTTCATTGATTATAGCAAGGCATTCGACAAGGTGAAACATAATGAAAATTATTAAAATGCTTGAAGACATCAATATAGACGGCAAAGACTATAATGGCAGCAAGAAGCAGCAATTCGAGTTGAAAATAGAATTGGAAAATATCAACCTATAAAACAAGGGTGCGACAGGGATGTGTACTATCTCCAGACATTTTTTCTCTGTATAGCGAGAATATTCTAAGAACGATCATCACAGAACCAGGCATAAAATTTGGATGATACAATATTAACAACCTTCGCTATGCTGACGACACAGTACTGATAGCTGAGAACCAACAAGACCTGCAAAATCTCTTGAATAAAGTCGCCAAATAAAGTGAACAGAAAGGCTTTACTTTGAGCATCAAAAAGACAGAGACTATGGTTATATCTAAGAAACAGAATCCACCAGCATGCAGTATAAAATTAAATGGAACTATTCTAAAGCAGGTGCAGAAATTCAAATACCTTGGAGCAGTAATAACTTCAGATGGGAAATGCAGAACAGAAATTAGGAACAGAATAGGTCAAGCAAAGACTGCATTTCAGAGAATGAGAAACATATTAACCAACACATCTTTATCAATGAATGTTAGAAAACGAGTCCTAAAATGCTATATTGAACCTATCTTGTTATATGGAAGTGAATCATGGACAATAGACAAGTCTGCACAAAAAATCATTGGAAGCAGCAGAAATGTGGTTTATTAGAAGAATGTTGCAAATTCCCTGGACAGCAAAAATAACAAATGAAGAATGTAGGAGAAGAGCTGGAGAGACAAAAAACCTTGTCAAAAAGATAAGAGAGAGACAATGTACTTTCATAGGACATGCAATGAGAAGACAGGGCATTGAAAATATTATAGCAACAGGAAAAATAGAAGGAAGAAGATCAAGATGAAGACCAAGAGAAATTATATTGGACAGTCTGACGGGATGGTGTGACAGGAGATCACCAACTGAACTGATGGCCTGCATGAAGGATCGTGTACTCTGGAGAAGCGTAATAGCCAACGCCAGTCGGCACGGCACATGATGATAATGATGATGATGATGATGATTCTTTTTGTCTGATGAATGTACTCTGTAATTTAGTATTATGTTTTAATCATTGTTATTTTAGTGTCTAAGACCATATACTGGTGCTGGTTTGGTGGGAGGGGGGTATTTCTTGTTTAATGAACCGGGTCACTTATCATTGCTGGCATGGAAAAGGGAAACAAAAAGAATTTGAAAATAACTAAACTAATATCATAGTTACTTCCCTTGTGTTGTTGTACGAGATTGACGCTTTCCTTGTTTGCATTTGTTTGACTAGATATCAGACCTATGTTTCCAGTATTCATGTTCTTTCATAATGAATGTTATAGGGAACTGTTCATTTATATTTTTATTTTTTCTTCCTCATTTTATGAAACATATACACGTCAATAATTAGGTTATCAAATAAGTGATTTTCTTTCTTTTTAAAAACGTTTCACAATCTACGAAGATGACTTTCCAGAATGTTGTATTCCGTGGGAAAACAAGCGAGAGATTAAGCTCAACTTGGAACTCTGTACTCAACAAGAAAATGTTCAAGTCAGCCTCCAACACTCAGTCTGAGACAAAGAATATCTTGTATAAGATATGGTAACTTTAGTGATTTCTGTTTTACTTTTAATGAATGATTCAGCTCTGGACATTCGTTACCTTGAAAAAAGAACGAGAGAGAAGAAGCAGCGCTCAAATATCAGGATACAGCAGGTGGAAAGTGTTCTGAAAGAAATGATGCATTCCTTTTTGTCACAACATTTGGAAATCGATTCACGAGAAGAGACAAAATTGTTCTAAAATACTTAGGCAAATTTCTACAAGATTGTGACTGGAGCAGGACGTTTTCAGGTCGCTATAGAAGAAGAAGAAATCACTATCAGCTTCCAGGAATTGTGCAGACAACAGACAGGAAGATTCAGGAAAATGTATAAATATTGTAGCGGCCGGTCTTTAGTGTTGGTCAACACACAGGAAGATTCTAGAAATTGTATCAAGATTGTAATGGCCGGTCTGTAGTGCTGAACAACAGATAAAAAAAGCATAGAACGAGGCAGATACAAGTTACTGAACTTGCAGAGAACATCGGGCATATGTACCAGAACTCACTGGGTTCTTTAAGTCGGACAAAGATGTCGCAACACAACTATTCTTTATGCCGAATAAAGATGTGACAACACAACTATTCTTTACGCCGGACAAAGATGTGACAACACAACTATTCTTTACGCCGGACAAAGATGTGACAACACAACTATTCTTTACGCCGGACAAAGATATGACAACACATCTACGTATTCAAAATAAAAAGAAGGATCTAAAAGTTCTTGAAATTTAGAGAGAAGGAAAGTGTCATCTCCAACAAATCAGATACTTCAAGAATCTCTGGCTTGGGGCAAATGATGTCCTGGCTATTGTAGATTCAGTGAGTGTTTTCTGGAAGGTAAGATTATTTCTGTGGTTTGTTTTCTGGAAGGTATGTACATTTATGTGGTTTGTTTTCTGGAAGATATGAGCATTTCTGTGGTTTGTTTATGAGCATTTCTGTGGCTTGTTTTCTGTAAAGGTATACGCATTTATGTGGTTTGTTTTCTGGAAGTTATGTGCATTTCTGTGGTTTGTTTTCTTCAAAGTATGAGCATTTCCGTGGTTTGTTTTCTGGAGGGTATGAGCATTTCTGTGGTGTGTTTTCTGGAAGGTATGTGCATTTCTGTGGTTTGTTTTCTGGAGGGTATAAGCATTTCTGTGGTGTGTTTTCTGGAAGGTATGTACATTTCTGTGGTTTGTTTTCTGGAGAGTATGATCATTTCTGTGATTTGTTTTCTGGAGGGTATGAGCATTTCTGTGGTCTGTTTTCTAGAGGGTATGAGCATTTCTGTGATTTGTTTTCTGGAGGGTATGAGTATTTCTGTGGTTTGTTTTCTGCAAGGTATGATCATTTCTGTGATTTGTTTTCTGGAGGGTATGAGCATTTCTGTGGTTTGTTTTCTGGAAGGTATGAGTATTTCTGTGGTTTGTTTTCTGGAGGGTATGAGCATTTCTGTGATTTGTTTTCTGGAGGGTATGAGTATTTCTGTGGTTTGTTTTCTGCAAGGTATGAGCATTTCTGTGATTTGTTTTCTGGAGGGTATGAGCATTTCTGTGGTTTGTTTTCTGGAAGGTATGTACATTTCTGTGATTTGTTTTCTGGAGGGTATGAGCATTTCTGTGGTCTGTTTTCTAGAGGGTATGAGCATTTCTGTGATTTGTTTTCTGGAGGGTATGAGTATTTCTGTGGTTTGTTTTCTGCAAGGTATGAGCAGTTCTGGTTTGTTTTCTGGATGGTATGTGCATTTCTGTTGTTTATTTTCTGGAGGGTATGAGCATTTCTGTGATTTGTTTTCTAGAGGGTATGTACATTTCTGTGGTTTGTTTGCTGGAAGGTATGTGCATTTCTGTGGTTTATTTTCTGTAATGTATGTGCATTTCTGTCTTTTGTTTTCTGGAAAGTATGTGCATTTCAGTGGTTTGTTTTCTGCAAGATATGAACATTTCTGCGGTATGTTTTCTGGAAAGTATGAGCATTTTTATGGTTTGTTATCTGAAAGGTATAAGCATTTCTGTGGTTTGTTTTCTGGAGGGTATGAGCATTTATGTTGTTTGTTTTCTAGATGGTATGTTTATTTATGTGGTTTGTATAACTTGTTGATGATTTGCTGCTTGCTTAACTTTATGTTTGTAAGTTCAGTTATCCTGTCCGAGTTCTTCATGTGAAATTGTTTCATTATATTCCTGCTTCACCACTGATTTTATTTCCTTTCTTCGTGATTTATTTATGTTTTTAAAGCATATGTTATTTTTCAATTGAATTTAAATCCCGCCTCCTACAGTATCATTATATGTTGACCAGTCAATGGAAACATTTAAATAAATTCTTACATGAAAGAAGTTCCTAGATGTTATATATTCCTAATATATATGTATATATATATATATACATATATAAAATGCTGATTATATACATCTATTGAGAAGCAAGATCACCAAAACCTATCGACACGGCACCTGATGATGATATCGACATTCCAAGATAAAATAAATATTTCTCAAATATGAAATAATAGTTGAAATAAATATCGTTATGAAATAGATTTCACGACATAAATTATGACATGAAATCGAATTATTGCAAAAAGCATTCAGGTATATGGTCCTCATAAACAAACCGCATTAAACTAATAAACTAATATATCACTTAAATCTTTTCACAAAGAAGATTTATATAGGAATAACAAAACAGCAATCGAGACATTATAATTAATATAACCCATAGCTATCTGTACACAATAGAACTTTATGTTTGCTAGACGAGAACATTAAACTTATAGAAGAACTAGAACTTGGAAGAAACAGAGATATGGTTTCACAGACATACGTAACATGAATCCTAGACTGTCAGAAAACAAAAATACCCATTGAAGGCCATCAGAATAGACACTGGAGAAAACAGAATTTAGAAAAACTGGGATTCACTTGAAAACTTCATGGAAAAAGAGAACCTGGAGGAAAAAGAAAGCACGAATGTCCCGTGCAAACATCAAATATAATTTAAGCATCGAACGGTAATTTTAGAAGTATATGATATTATGATGAATCCATTGGAGATGATTAATTATAAATTGTATAAGAGAACAATGCATAGCTTATCGTGAACATGTTTTCGTAAATTCTGGGAAATTTTCTTGCTCCCACCTTCATAGCGCTAAATGAAAAACACATATTTCTTATTTTTTAGATCATTTTTACAGTACAGCCATGTCAGGAATATATCACCTGAGCTTCAGACACAGCAGAATATGGCTAGTCTGTTTTCTGGCTACATTCAGCGCTTCTCAGTCCTTGCCTTATCCACGTCACGTGTGTCATCCAGGTACATACCTGGTCACAGCAAGAAATGACCTAGATTTCTGCCTACCTTGTACTGATGGTGTAAACTTCATGCCAGACTCGTGGCACACTCACAGAATCTGCTACAACTGTACACAGATACGGGACCAGGACTTGGAGATTCTCGTCACAGAATGTACCAGAACTCACGATGCTCAGATCTTGTGTAAACCTGGATACTATAGAAAGATAGCCATAAACGTGCGTGAGCAAGACAGGTGTGAGAGGTGTTTTGAGTGTGAGCAACCAGCTCTAGCATGTCAAGGTTACCATGACACGGTCTGTTGTGGGGCACCGATCTATGACGTTGTCAAAAACAAAGACGGGGTTTATATTTGTGTTGAGCGTCCAGTTTTGTGTGGCCCTGGATACTTTCTAAATCTAAACACGCGAGAGTGTAGTAAATGTCCTCTAGGTACATTTATGACAGAAGACAAACATGACAACACGGCCTGTAAACCATGTCTAGAAGACTCAGATCTTGGACCAGATCAGGTGGTTGTTGAGATCTGCAACGTCACCCATCAGACAGTGGTTGGATGTAGACAGGGATACTTCATAGATTCTTCAGGAGAGTTTTCTGTGGGCAGAGTCAAATGTTTACCATGTCAGAAGTGTAACCAACTGATACGAGAATGCGATATGTACCACAATACAGTCTGTTGTGATGACCCAGGCATGGAAACTGTAACTGTAGGTTCTGTAACTGAGTGTGGACCACGTGACTACAGCCAGAACTGTTCAAACACTTTAGCAGGTGAGAACATTACTTTTGAAAATTAATAAGAATAACTCGTAACATTATTCTAATAACTATTAATACACAACATTAGATGTTTATTTTCTGAATATTGTATAGTGATAGTTTCATATTATTGTATCTGTCATAACAAATATCAATCTGGTGCGTCTAGAGAATACATTATGTGGAGAAGATCAATACCTCTATACCAACCAAAGTAACAACTTGACCATGTGCCTACCCTGTGAGAAAGGAACCTACATGAAAGAAAGGAATCATACCATGACTTTCTGTAAGGACTGTTCAGATGTCCAGGGTGTAGGTGTTCCAGAATCCTGTTACAATGTGACTGAAAGCACGTACAGGGATGAACATCTCTGGCAGATCGGATTGTTTCTTGGTATAATTATACCAGCACTAGTTCTAGTGGCTCTTATCTTTGTCGTAATGAGATGCTATCAAACCAAACGTACACACAGAGAGCGAAGGTAAGACATACAAATTAGTGTATTTATATTTAGATACTAACCGATGTTATGACCTAGGTTATAACTGAACCTACACATATGAATGTATGTGAAATACTTCCGAGTACGGTAACTGTTGTAGTAAGTAAAGTCTGTACTACACAGATTATGTGAAAGTCAAGCCCTGTCTAGTTTCTGAACTCTCTGTCCTGTCAGGTCAAACAGTTAATGTATAAATTATTAACAATCTGGACGCCATCATGATCTAGGTCTGTTTTTATTTGTTCGTCAAAATTTGAAAATCTGAACACATTTTAGAAAAGAAGATTAAAAATGAAAGTAGAAAAACAGTCGGTTTTTATCATTAGTGGAAAAGAAATTAAAATCATTAAGCTATATATATATATATATATATATATATATGTGTCTCTGTGTGTGCGTGTGTGTGTGTTTGTGTGTGTGTGTGTGATATATATAATTTCGGATCTATTTCTTTTTTAACTTTTAATTAAGTTCTAGATGGCGATATTTTAAAATACTTTTTTCCTGTGATGTTTTATGTGTTAATTGTTGCAGATTTTTTTGTCCTTGTTTGTGTGCCTGATTTATTTCTACCTGTTTCATACTTGCAGGATTCCTATACTTTTCCTGTTTAACAGAAATAATTCTGAAGAAGCCAGTCAAGAAAGTTCTCCCATGGACAATGATGACACACCGGAAGACAATGATGAGTAAATAGAATAAGGATTCTGAGATGTTGAGACAGTTGACTTCTCAACTTGGCTAAAAATGAAGAGCAATAACGAGGAAAAAGTGGACGAGAAGAAGAAAAGGAAGAAGAAGAAAACCAGCGATACAAATGTTCTTCACTGTCATATGATTTTATTTGATCAAATAGATTTATCTTTTTTTTATGTAAAACTCAGACACTTGAAAGTTCACGCAAAGCTCATCTACTCAAAGTAAACATTCACTGTCATATAAAACAGGGAGTGTGCAATCAAAACGTGAAATGTGAAGTGAAGAAAAATGTCGCAGAAGTTATCGGTTACACAAAATATCTCGATACAATAAGCAGCGAGGATTGTTTCATTTATTCATTTATTTTTTAAATAATGGGTTTAAGTTGTATCAATTCTCTCTCTCTCTCTCTCTCTCTCTCTCTCTCTCTCTCTCTCTCTCTCTCTCTCTCTCTCAGGGCACATGGGGCTTCTGCATGGGTTTCCACAAATGCGTGTCCTTTGCCTTTTGTTTCTGTTCTTGCCCAGGTGAACCCTCTAGGTCATTTCTTGCTGTGTTCAGGTATGTACCTGGATGACGCACGTGACGTGGATAAGGCAAGGACTGAGAAGCACTGAATGTAGCCAGAAAACAGACTAGCCATATCCTGCTGTGTTTGAAGCTCAGGTGACATATTCCTGATATGGCTGTAAAAAGCATCTAAAAGAATAAGAAGTGGGTGTATTTTATTTAGTGCTATCAAAGTGGGAACAATAAATTCTCCACAATTGTACAAAAAACATGCTCATGAAGAACTATGCGTTATTAACATATATATATATATATATATATATATATATATATAAGGTAATCCAGTCATGCCTTAGAGGCACATAGGGATATGGTGTTAGTGCCCATATATTCCTTGACCTGTCAGCACAGGATGGTGATATGGTCAGTATCATGCCTGGCCGCCTTTCCTTCCCCAAATCCAGAAGAAGACGTATACCAATTTCTACATCTGGGTGACTGGGGTTCCTCCGGCTGGAAACAAACCTACGACCTTCGCCATGAGAGACCAGTGCACTAACCAGTTCGCCACTCAGATATATATATATATATATATATATATATATATATATATATATATCTGAACCTTAAGTGCCCAGGGCAAATGGGGCTTCCACAAGGGTTTTCCACAAATGCCTGTCCTTCGCCTTTTTTCTGCTCTTGCCCAGGTGAGCCCTCTATTGCTCAACATCCTTTCTGTTGTTCTTCTCCATGTCTCTTTTGGTCTACCCTTACTTCTGTTCCCCTGTGGCGTCCATCTTAGTGCTATTTTTGGTAGTGAGTTGTCAGTCATTCGGAGCACATGTTCCAACCATCGCCTGCATCTTTCCTCAATAACTGCTGTCAGTGGCTTCATCTGTATTTCTCCCAACAAGATGTTATTTCTTATGGTGTTTGGCCAAAATATTTTTCTAATTCTTCGTAAACATTTAGTCTGGAAAGAATTCAACTTGTTTTCTATGGTTTTGGTGATTTTCCAGCATTCACTTTCATAGAGTAGTACACTTAGAACATTACTCTTAAATATCTTGATTTTCATATTCATGGTTAGTCTTTTAAGTTTCCATATAGTCTGCAGCATTGCAAAAGCCTGGTTTGGTCTAGTAAGTCTGTTGTTGATGTCCTCTGTGCTGTCTCCATTTTCTACTACTCTACTGCCAAGATATACAAATTCGTTGACCTCCTCCACTAACTTGTTATCTACTCTGAGTACATTTCTGTTGTTCACACTCTGCTTCATTAACTTTGTCTTTCCTACGTTGATCTTTAGTCCTATGTTGTTAGCTTGTTTATTTTATCTTGTATATCTTTGTGACTGCTTGATAATAGACAGATGTCGTCGCAAAGTCAATGTCCTCCAGCTCTGTGTCGAGGAACAATTGAATTAGTTCATGGTATTAAATGACATACTTGGCATCAGCGAAATGCGATGGCCAGAAGCAGGTAAAAGATCGGCGGAAAACGGTAAGTTAATTATACATTCAGGCAGAAATGACAATAAATTCCGAGACGGAGTGGGCATTATTATGTCAAATGTAGCTGCAAAGAGCCTTGTAGAATGGGAACCAGTGAATAGTCGTATAATAAGAGCACGATACAACCTACGACACGGAAGAATGACAATAATACAGTGTTATGCACCCACGAATGATGCAGATGATGATGTGAAAGACGACTTCTATCACCAACTACAACAAATCATCAACAAAGTCCCTAAACACGACATCCTAATTGCTATGGGGGACCTCAATGCTAAGGTAGGGAAGGATAATACCGACGTTGAAAAAGTGATGGGGAAAGAAGGAATTGACATGGTTAATGAGAATGGAGAAAGATTAATTGAAATATGTCTAACAGAGGGCATGGTCATTGGAGGCACAATATTCCCACACAAAGAGATACATAAAACAACGTGGATATCTCCAGATGATAGAACTAGAAACCAGATAGACCATTTTTGTATTAGAAAGCAATACAGAACATCTCTCATGGATGTAAGGGCTTATAGGGGTGCAGATGTCAACAGCGATCACAACCTGTGCATAGGGAAAATAAAACTAAAATTGAAAAGTCAACACAAGAAATCAGTACACAGAAAGATAAACATCCACAGCCTACAAGAAGAAAATACTAACATTAATTTCAATCAGGAACTTGCCAATCATTCCAAAACACCCAGTGAAGTTGAGGAGATAGGTATAGATGAGTTATGGAATTCGTACAGCACAGCCATAATCACAGCAGCAAAAGTAAGCGCTGGATTGGAAAAACCAAATAGAAAAGCATGGATATCAGATAAAACATGGAAGTATATACATGAAAGACGAGCAGCCAAATTAAACATGTTGAATGCAAAAGCAGATCATGAAAGAGATTCGGCAAAGCAAAATACAAAGACATAGACAGAAAGTAAAAAGTTCAGCTAGAAGGGATAAAAGAGAATACATAGACAATATGGCGAAAGAGGCAGAAAAAGCAGCAAAAACAGGAGACAGCAAAACTTTATATAACATACAAAAGAGGCTAACAGGTACTATTACATCTAAAGAAAGACCAATCCTTAGCAAAACTGGAACATTATTAACATCAAATAAAGACCAAAAGCAAAGATGGGCTGAACACTTCCAAGAAATACTCAATCGACCACACCAAAAGAATTGTTAAACCTTGAAACTGACTTACCAGCCCCACAACTAAATGTCAATCTAGATGAAATTAAATTGCATGAAATTGAAGCAGCAGTGAATTTAATGGCTAACAACAAAGCTGCAGGTGAAGATGAAATAACAGCCGAGATGCTAAAAGCTATCAATAGTGACAACATGAGACAACTACAGAGAATGTTTAACAAGATTTGGAAAGAAGAAAAGGTCCCTTCTAATTGGAAGAAGGGAATCATTGTTAAAATACCAAAAAAGGGCAACCTTAGTGACTGTAACAACTGGAGAGGAGTAACCTTAATATCAGTTGTGTCAAAAGTATTTTGCAAGGTCATTTTGAATAGACTCAAAGATATAGTGGATACTGCAATGAGAGAAGAACAAGCAGGATTTCGAAAAGGGAGAAGCTGTCTCGACCAGATCTTTACTCTCAGAATAATACTTGAAGAACATATTGAAAAGCAAAACCATTAATACTGAATTTCATAGATTTTAAGAAGGCATTTGATAGCATACACAGAGATTCATTATGGAGAATTTTATGTCTATATGGAATACCATCTAAAATTGTCAACATCATTAAGGACTTATACAATGGATATGGTTGTGCAGTCAAGACAGAAGAAGGGATGAGTGAATGGTTCCAGATTGAAACAGGCGTGAAACAAGGATGTATACTGTCTCCTTTACTTTTTGGGATTACAATAGACTTCATAATGACAAAATGCTGCACAGGTAACACAGGTATTGACTGGGTACATGGGACAAAACTAGAAGATCTTGATTTTGCTGATGACATAACTCTTATCAGTAATAATGTGAATTCCATGCAAGAAAAAACAGATAGCCTATCTTCACTGGCTAGCAAAATAGGACTTGAAATTAACAAGGACAAAACAAAGATAATGAAAATTCCCATCAATCAAAATGGAAAAATACACATAGAAGGGACAGATATTGAAGAAGTCAATCAATTTGCATACCTTGGCAGCTACATAGACCGGGATGGTGACACTAGAAAGGAAGTTAGGATCAGAATTGCAAAAGCAGCATCAATCTTCAAGAATCTTGAGAACATTCAAAAGTTATAAGCACAAACACCAAGTTAAGACTATTCAATTCAAATGTAATATCCACCCTCATTTATGCATGCGAAAGCTGGAAAACAACTAAAGAAATAGAAAAGAAATTAGACTCTTTTGAAAACAAATGCCTAAGGAAAATACTCGGCATCAAGTGGAATGAATTCAAGAACAATGCAGAGATAAGACAGATGACTGAACAACAACCAGTCTCACGGGTGATCAGGAAAAGGAGATGGACATATGTTGGTCACTTGATGAGAAGAAATGATCAGAGAATCCCAAAACAAGCTATCAAGTGGAACACAACAGGCCGAAGAAAAAGGGGCAGACCGCGTGAAACTCTAAAGAGGACATTATTAAGAGAGGCCAAGTTAACAGGCATAACATCCTTTGATGAGGTTGAAAGGCTCGCCGAAGACAGGAAAAATTGGCGAACTACTTTGCGAGCCCTATGTGACGTCTAACGGCACGGGAAGGATATAAGATATATAAGATTAAATGGGCCAAATATTACCCGCTCTCGGGAATGTCCCCTTTGAGTTCTGTTTAGACGAAAATGATGCATGCACGAAGTAGCGCTGATCCTGAACGTAAGTTAAAAAAAAGTTAGGCTACTTGTTTTTTGTTCCATGAGATGAGTAGAAGAAATGAGGTGATGATATAAAAAAGACGCAGGAAGGGCACGACAGATCAAAGACGACAGACACACAGACTTCAAGATATCAAAACTGGGCTTAAACTATGTGGACTGACAGTGACAAGAAGCCCTGACCCAAGGTACAGTTAATTGTAGTGGGTAGAGCACTTGCCTAGCAACAGAATGGTCCAGAGTTTGAATCCTCAGCTGAGAGGGATTTTTTTTCCGAACAATACGGCCCCAAGGTCGACCCAGCCTAGTAAAATGAGTACAAGAGAAAATCTGGGAGGAAAGGCAGCGAGGAAAGGAACTGGCTACTCTACCTCATACACTGATGGCACAGCATAATGATGTCTCTAACGCTTCATACCCTACGGCATTTGCTTTGGGACTACCTTTACCCTTTTCTTTATACGGGCGAAGGAGAGAGACACTAGAAGGCTAGGGTACGAGGCAGAGAGTGAGGGGAATGAGAGAATTATGAGACTGGTAATTAAGTAATTCAGTTCTTCGACTGGTACAAACGTACTGTTCCACAACCCTAATTTTTTGGAAGAATACCTGACCCCAACCATCCCGGTCCCTAGATTTAGCCAAGAGTTCAACCTGTAGATCTTGTGTCTACTCTACTTTCTTATCATCTCTCATAGCAAATACGAAACAAAAATCTCAGTGTCTAAAAGCAACTAACAAAGTAAGATTGTTACGACACCATCAAGACACTCATCAAGAGCATACACAATACCAATTCAGAGAACTTTCCACAAATAAGGGCCATGGAACATATATATATATATATATATATATATATATATATATATATATATATATATATATATATATATATGTAGAAAGTAAAAACATAGCAATGTAATACTGAACCAAAGTATGCAGGTCAGTAATCTTTAACCAATTTTCGTTGTCATAAGAAAATGTTAGCATTCAATAAATGAAGATATATTTAAAGTAAAGCAAAGGATTGAGGACAATAAAGGACATTTATCATAAACAATAGAACACAGCATGACGTACTTCCTTATTATGAACAAGTATCATATCAAAACTCAACATTACATCTATACTATACAAGGTCGGACAATTAAACAATGAGACTGATTTTATTATGGCCAAGACAAAAATCCCATCTCTGAAGCAAAGCATGGAATCCAAAGAGACAACCTTTATCTATGATCTGCAACTTTCCATCGCCGCACGACAAACAAACGACAAACAAGTCGCCATTTTGTTTATCTAGTCAGAAGTGCAATGTTACGTAATCAGCATGGAGCAAAAAAGCTAACATTAAATTCTGTTTAAAACTCGGAAAAAGTGTCACTGAGTCATTTGAATTGGTGCGACATGTTTATGGGGATAATTGTTTTATCGAGTGCACAGATATGCAGGTGGTATTCAAGATATTGAAGAAGTCAATCAATTTGCATACCTTGGCAGCTACATAGACAAGGATGGTGACACTAGAAAGGAAGTTAGGATCAGAATTGCAAAAGCAGCATCAATCTTCAAGAATCTTGAGAACATATGGAATTCAAAAGTTATAAGCACAAAAACCAAGTTAAGACTATTCAATTCAAATGTAATATCCACCCTCATTTATGCAAGCGAAAGCTGGAAAACAACTAAAGAAATAGAAAAGAAATTAGACTCTTTTGAAAACAAATGCCTAAGGAAAATACTCGGCATCAAGTGGAATGAATTCAAGAACAATGCAGAGATAAGACAGATGACTGAACAACAACCAGTCTCACGGGTGATCAGGAAAAGGAGATGGACATATGTTGGTCACTTGATGAGAAGAAATGATCAGAGAATCCCAAAACAAGCTATCAAGTGGAACACAACAGGCCGAAGAAAAAGGGGCAGACCGCGTGAAACTCTAAAGAGGACATTATTAAGAGAGGCCAAGTTAACAGGTATAACATCCTTTGATGAGGTTGAAAGACTCGCCGAAGACAGGAAAAATTGGCGAACTACTTTGCGAGCCCTATGTGACGTCTAACGGCACGGGAAGGATATAAGATATAAGATAAGATTCAAGATTCAAAAGTGATGTAGAAGCGATTACAAATGCAGCTGGACATGGACGCCCAATTTCTGTTTGTATTGAGGAACTCAGTGCAACAGTCAGAGAACGGATACATAAAGACCGTTGTTTTACTGTGAGGATGACGTCAGATGAATTTAATGTTAACCATGAGAATATTCGAAATATTTTAATGGAAGATTTGGGAAAGAAAAAGTTTGCCTGCCGGTTTCTACCACATTCGTAGTATAAACTAGGAAAAAGGTAGGAACAGCTTTATTACTTAACAGGCACAAAGTCGTTCTGAAGTTTCGGAGAGAGCCTTAATCATATAAACACAAATAGAAAGAATAATTAGAGAGAGGAGATAAAGTATAGATGCACATGAATTCTATTTTAAAAATAAATAAATAAATAAAATGAATAGATCATATAGCTTGAAACAGCTGGAAATTTCCGAATTTCAATCAGAAATGGGTCCGTTGCTACGTTTGGGATGAGTTCGTTCAGAAATGTGCAGACTAACCACATGTAATAGATACTAAGCAGAGAAACCCTATGAGGAAAATATATGTCATATCTTTGAAATGTGCTGACTAAAAACATGTACTACATACTAAGCAGAAAAACCACATGAGGAAAATATATGTCTTATTTTTAATGTTTTCTTTCTCAGAGTCAGCAGAATTTGTTGACAGTTTCATCATCTGGTGACATGAATTGTAATATTTGTATAAAACTCATTCTTGATGTTTTGTTTTGGAAAAGTTGTTTGACCTTTCTGACATCTATAATTTTTCGCATATAAAGTCTGACATATTATTTTTCTTAAGTTATGATCTACTGTTTCCTAAGAAATGCAGGCCAAGGCGTTACGTCGCCATAAGTTATAGTAACATATTATCATAACATTTTTTGGTGTTATTGTGGCGTTTACAACCATAGTTTATCCATGCATGTACTTTTGGCGCATTTCGTAGATAATTAAAAGTATACATGTTAACTGAAAGAGTATGTTTATTATTATACAAATATAACAGCATTTGCATTTTTTCTTCATTCGTGGTACATTTTTTATATATGCTGTATGAAATGTCACAGTAGAATCTCCAGGGTTGTTCTTTATTTTATGTATGCTGTATAAAATGTCAGAGTAGAATCTTGAGAAATGTTCTTTATTTTATGTATGCTGTATGAAATGTCACAGTAGAATCACCAGGGTTGTTCTTTATTTTATGTATGCTGTATGATATGTCAGAGTGAGGCAGAATCTCTCTGTAAATAAAGCAGGATTCCTGCATGAAACAAGGTATCCTTGTTGTACTATATAGTCTGACGTGTTATGGCGGCGTCTATATTGAGGTGTCTAAGTCGTGAAATTATATAAGAATGTAAGAGATACAGACTGGGCTCGAGCAAGAAATATGAATAGTGGATGTCTACTGTGATATGTGTATAGTACTAGATGTTGTCGTTGCCTGTAAGGATTTGTATTACTGATTGACTAAAAAGGTAAATTTGTCACATTAGTGCTCCTTATGTGATACAAAAACAAGACCAGGTTCACGATCGCTACAAAAAAAGCGCCAGTATCACAATGAAAACTTAGTGTCACAATGAAAACTTAGTGTCATAATGAACACTTAGTGTCACAATGAAAACTTTGACTCAACGTAAACTCACACGACAGAACTAAAAATAGGAAGATTGTATGAAGATAACCAGAGATCAAGTATGACATTATAGATCAGAACATTTATTGAATGGGAAAATGGAGTATGAATAATGGGGATGGGAAAAAGAAAAGAAAAGTAAAGCTGAAGTCAGAGACACTGGACCAGAGAGCCTAGATTATTCAACTTTCTCGCACCCGGCGGATTTCACATCCAAACCAGGTCGAGTTTCCGATGAGGAAGGTCCGACTCGAGCTCTCTGGTGCAACCAAAACCACAGTGTCACGCTGTCCTGCTTCAGGGACCCATCAGGTGCTCTGAACCTCCATCCTAAATGAGATCTATCTCGATGATCACAGGAGTAAATTCAGTAGCAGCACAGGGGGATCTTAGTGATAGAAGCAAACAAAGATGAAGAAGAAGAAGAAGTAACGATGTACTGCCAACATGGCAGGGTGATCAACCGTTACTACACAGGACTTCCCGGGTATGTAGTCCATCCCATGGGGAAGACAAAATGTCTGACAATAGTCTGTTAAAATGTAAATCAACTACTTACATTTTCAGAATTTCAGAAAAAAAGAAGACACCAGAAATACACATAACTTCTAAAGATGAACACAGCTCTGTCCTACCAAGTACAACTGCTAACATTTCAGAAGAAAAGCTTATTCCTACGGACACTATTTCTACCGCGGCTAAGTCATAACTGAAAACTGCTTGACTGCTGCTCAGAACTATGACTGCCAGCAACATCTCATCAAGCTAGCAACATCTCATCAAGCTAGCAACATCTCATCAAGCTAGCAACATCTCATCAGGCTAGCAACATCTCATCAAGCTAGAGTCCTATCCAGAAGTCATCATCAAAGTACTAATCACAGTGCAACCTCATACAAAACTGATGCTAAACTCTACTCTGACTGATGATAAACTCGACTCTTATTAATTCTAAACTCTACTCTGACTGATGCTAAAATCTGCTCTGACTGATGCTAAAATCTACTCTGACTGATGCTAAACTCTACTCTGACTGATGCTAAAATCTGCTCTGACTGATGCTAAACTCTACTCTGACTGATGCTAAACTCTACTCTTACTGATGCTAAACTCTACTCTGACTGATGCTAAAATCTGCTCTGACCGATGCTAAAATGTGCTCTTGGTCTTCCTCTTGATCTTCTCCCTTCTATTTTCCTGGTGTTATAATATTTTAAATGCCCCCTCTTCTCATTGTATGTCCTATGAAAGTACATTGTCTCTCTCATATATTTTTGACAAGGTTTTTTGTCTCTCAAGCTCTTCTCGTACATTCTTCATTAGTTATTTTTGCTGTGCAGGGGATTCGCGACATTCTTCTTATAAACCACATTTCTGCTGCTTCCAATGATTTTTGTGCAGATGTGCCAAGATTCACTTCCATATAACAAGATAGGTTCAGTATAGCATTTTAGTACTCGTTTTCTAACATTCATTGATAAGGATGTGTTGGTTAATATGTTTCTCATTCTCTGAAATGCAGCCTTTGCTTGGCCTATTCTATTCCTAATTTCTATTCCGCATTTCCCATCTATAGTTATTACTGCTCCAAGGTATTTGAATTTCTGCACCTGCTTTAGAATAGTTCTGTTTAATTTTATACTGCATGTTGGTGGATTATGTTTCTTAGATATAACCATAGTCTCCGTTTTCTTATGTTCAAAGTAAGGCCTTTCTGTTCACTTTATTTGGTGACTTTATCCAAGAGATTTTGCAGGTCCTGTTGGTTCTCAGCTATCAGTACTGTGTCGTCAGCATAGCGACTGTTGCTATTATTGTATCCTCCAATTTTTATGCCTGGTTCTGTGATGATCGTTCTTAGAATATTCTCGCTGTACAGAGAGAAAAGGTCTGGAGATAGTACACATCCTTGTCGCATCCTTTGTTTTATAGGTTGATATTTTCCAGTTCCATTTTGAACTCGAATTGCTGCTTCTTGCTGCCAGTATAGATGTTTTATAATCCTCAGATCTATGCTGTCTATAGTGATGTCTTCAAGCATTTTAATAATTTCATTATGTTTCACCTTGTCGAATGCCTTGGTGTAATCAATGAAGCATAAGTAGAGATCTTTCTGTACTTCTAAAGCTCTTTCTGTTAGTGTTCGTAAAGCATAAATGGCATTGTGTGTTCCCTTTCCTTCAACAAATCCAAAGTGTTCATCTGCTATTTCCATTTTTATCTTTTTCCTTGTTCTTCTCATAATGATTCTCAGAAGTAGCTTCGTTATGTGACATGAGAGGCTGATAGTCCGGTGGTCATCACATTCCTGTGCACCTGGTTTCTTTGGTAGTGCTATAAACGTGGATTTATTCAGGTCACTGGGCATATAACCACTTTTGTAAATGTCATTCAGTAACTTGGTTATTATTTTTATTCCTGTCTCCTCTAGTGCCTCTATTTCTTATATTGTTATATTATCAGGCCTAGTTCCTTTTCATTTCTTCATATGTTTGATGTCATCTATGATTTAATCTTCAAGTATTGGTGGTCCCTCACAGTTTTCAGTATCTGGTGTTAATTCTGGTCCTTCTCTTCCATATAGCTCACCTATATACTCTGTCAACCTGTCCACAATGTCTTCTTTTCCCATTAACATTTTACCTTCTTTCGATTTCAGGCATCCTGTGGTATATTTTGTTTTCCTGCCTGTGAGTTCATTAATTCGTTTGTGCATGTTTTTGCTGTCCTTATTATGTGAGTCTGCACTGTTCATTTAATTATACTTATTTTGCTTTTCTGCATTTGCGTCTTATTTCTTTATTTATCTTGCAATATGTTTCCTCTTTAATTTTACTCCTCCTCCTCTTGTCCATCAGTTCTAATATGTCGTCTGTCATCCATTTATTTTGAGAGGCTTCTTTTTTGGTGGTATTATCTCCTTAACAGTTTGGTGGATAGAATCTCTTAACATTTCCCATTGTTCATCTATACTATTTATCTTTGCTATTGCATTGTATATATTTCTTATAATAACTTTGCATTGTTCTTTCAGTTCTTGGTCATTTTTAATGGAATTCTTTATTCAGTTTGATGTTTCTCACTTTTCTGCCTGCCTTCTTTAACATTATTCTAATTTTTCCACAGAGTGGGTCATGGTCACTATTGCAGTCGGCTCCTGGCCTTGTTTTTGTTGTCAGTAATGCATTGCGGAATCGTTTGTTCTTTAATATGTAGTCTATCTGGTTAAAAGTCTTTTTGTTTTGGGTGCACCGCGTTGCCAGTCTTCGGAGATGTAACTACCACGACCTATATTTAAGGACAGACGTGCTACTGCTGGCTTATGTCTTTGAGAAGTTCCGAGATGTGTCAGTGCAGAACTATGGCCTTGACCCGGCCCACTACTTCAGCGTACCAGGAATATCGTGGGATGCTCTACTGAAAAAGACGCAGGCCAAGTTCCAGCTCTTAACCGACCTTGACATGCACCTCTTCGTGGAGAAAGGCCTTCGTGGGGGAGTCTGCATGGTGTGGAAGAGAATCGCCAAGGCTAACAACTTACGGTGCCTAGGGTATGACCGTAGGAAGCGAAACAACTGGATTGTATATATAGATGCCAATAATCTGTACGGCTGTGCTATGATGCGGCGGCTGCCTACTGGCGGCTTTGGGTGAGTCGACTGCGACAATGGATCACTATTAGACGAAGTACTGGCCACCCCGGGTGATGCTGCAGAAGGCTACATCCTGGAGGTTGACCTTGAATACACAGAGCATCTGCACGACAGTGACAACGACTCCCCGTTAGCGCCGGAAACGATGAGTGTCCCAGAGCCACGGTTAAGTGCCTGTCAGCCTACACATGTGAATGAGTTGAGGGACAAGTTCACAGAGTGCGCCAAGCTAGTCCCTAACCTATGCAAGAAAGAGCAATACGTCGTTCACTATCGCAACCTGAAGTTGTACCAGGAACTGGGCATGCAAGTAACAAAAGTCCATCGTGCTATCAAGTTCAGGCAAGAAGCCTGGATGGCGCCTTATATTCAGCTGAATACCGATCTGAGAGGGAAAGCCTCATCGGAGATTGAAAAGGACTTCTTCAAGCTCATGAACAATGCCGTCTTTGAGAAAACGATGGAGAATCTCCGAAAGCGAATCCGCGTAGACCTAGTCCGGACCTCGGAGAGAGATAGTCTGCCCCGATTATTCGCAGATCCAGCATTTCAGTCACTCAAGATATTTGATGGGGGTCTGGTAGCCATTCACAGTACAAAGGCCGAATTGACACTGTATCGCCCGGTATATACTGGCCAGGCTGTGCTAGACCTATCAAAACTCCGGATGTATGATTTCTGGTACAACAAGGTTAATGCTCGATATGGCGACAAGACCCAACTGTTATATACCGATACAGACAGCTTGATCTTCGAGGTGGAGACCGACGACGTCTACAAAGACATGCTCAAAGACTCGGATGAATATGACTTCTCCCATTATCCCAAAGACCAAACAAACAATAACCTCCAGAACAACAAGGACCGGGAAAATGAAAGACGAATGCTGCAGGCGCCTTATAGAAGAGTTCGTAAGTCTTCAGCCAGAGATGTACTCAATCCTAGAGGATAGGGGAGAGAACATCAGGAAGACTAAGGGAGTCCAGAGGACTGTAGTTAAAAAGGACCTAGGACATGAGTTGTACAAGCAGTGTCTGGACGAGCGCAAAGAGATGAAGCACAAGCAGATCGTGGTACCCAGCCATGAACATGGAATGGGCAAAATAAGACGAGCCAGAGTCCGCCAGACAGGAACAAATGGATTGTGTCAGACGGTATAACACCACGTGCGTATGGGCACTACAAGATCGCGCAAGACAAGGAACTCGAGATGGAAGCTTTCATCAACCAACTCTTGGGCGGGTATGAACTCCACCCGGCAGCAACTAGATATCTGGAGGCAACACCAGCAGCTCTTCGGGAACGAAACCCCGCGTCGGCCCATCAGCAAGATAATACACCGCAGGATGGCCAGATTGCCGCACAAAATTCCGCACGGAATGGGTAGTGACAGACCACACCGGGTCCGTTGCCCTGCTTCTGCTCCCTTCGAGTTCTCCAGGCTGGTAGAGGTAGCGTACTTGGGCACCAGATGGAATCAGCGGCTCCTCGAGACCCACCAGACGGCCAGGCGCGATAGCGGCCGAGCTGTAACTCACTGCAGCTTGACGGCGTCCACAGGCTTCCTGCCCGTGAGCCGAGTCGGTTCATTGTTGAGATCCGAAACGACGGCAGGGAGCCAGACCACCCATTCCGTGAACCTCTCTGTAGATCCCCGTGCGGCATACTGGTCCCCAAAACGTCGCTCGGCGAGGCTTCGATTGAAACGTTCAACGAGGCCTTGGTCCCGATGAACCTCGGTCCCACCGCGACGGATCTGTGTCCCATGCTTCGCCAGCAGCTGTGAGGTCTCACCCATGAACTCGTGCCCGGGATCGCACATAAACAGCTTAGGCCACGAGACAGGCCCAGGCTTGTAGATACGAGACAGCGCTTCAGCAACCTCTTTTGTGGATAGTGCTTCCGCCTCTTTGTATCGGCTAGCGATGTGGACCACAGTTAAAGCATACTTGTACGTGCGTCTGCCGCCTCGATCACGAGGCAAGAAAAGAAAGTCACTTTGATGCGCTTCGTTGGGAGTCCTCGATGGAAAAGCTCGGCCGGGGTATGCGACGAAGAGACGGAAGCTTAATATGTCATACGGCTTACCTTTTCAACCATTCCTTGGCGTCATCAGAAATCGTGGCCTCCGAGGCGAGCTTGGGAATGGATGCAAGGCCCTTGCAATAGCCCTGAGGTGAATAGTAGGCATCCTCAAGAGATTTTAGATTAATGTATATCTTAGATTGACGATCTGTCTAAAACTTGCTTCAGACACAGGTCAGGTACAAGAGTCATTCACAGAGGTACATCTCACGAGTAGATCAGGCTTCCAGCTGCACAAGCTCCAGACTCTACATCCGACATAGCTCCAGACTCTTCATCCGACATTAGATCATCGGAGTTTTCGTCAGGATTATCTCTACACAGACGCTGAGGCTTATCCATAGACAGACGCTGAGGCTTATCTCTACACAGACGCTGAGACTTATCTCTACACAGACACTGAGACTTATCTCTACACAGACGCTGAGACTTATCTCTACACAGACGCTGAGGCTTATCTCTACACAGACGCTGAGACTTATCTCTACACAGACGCTGAGGCTTATCTCTACACAGACACTGAGACTTATCTCTACACAGACGCTGAGGCTTATCTCTACACAGACGCTGAGGCTTATCTCTACACAGACGCTGAGACTTATCTCTACACAGACGCTGAGGCTTATCTCTACACAGACACTGAGACTTATCTCTACACAGACGCTGAGGCTTATCTCTACACAGACGCTGAGGCTTATCTCTACACAGACGCTGAGACTTATCTCTACACAGACGCTGAGGCTTATCTCTACACAGACACTGAGACTTATCTCTACACAGACACTGAGGCTTATCTCTACACAGAAGCTGAGACTTATCTCTACACAGACGCTGAGGCTTATCCCTGCACAGACTCTGTTGCTTATCCATACACATATGGTCCTCCATCTTATGTCTAAGCCCAGCCTCACTACTAAAGTCGCGCCTGCCGTACAGCGCGAGGAGCTCTGCTGTCAGGTCAGATTACTTGGCTGAGAGCTTATAGGCAGCAACCCCAACTGCAGCCATCCCAAGAACGATAAAGTCGATTTCTCTCTTTTTTGAGCCTCAGAGGGAACATAGTAATCAGACAATTGTGGTTCAGGCGGGACCACCGCCTTAGCAGTGACCTGTTCGTATTCTGGTGAGACCTAGTCAACGTCTTGGAAGACCTGCAGGGCATGCTGCCGACTGCGCAACTCCTGTTTAAGCCAGTCTAGGCGCTCTGTGCGTTGTCTAGGCCACACAGCCTAGGCCGTCTGAAGCTGTTCTATAGCCTCGTCGTGGCGTTTTTGCTCTTCAGGGGCATCTCCCTCACCCAGTTTGGAAAACTTGTAATTCCACCCGCAGAAGGCGAGAGCGTTGACGACGGCCCCACCGCCCATGAGTGCTATGGAAGCCATGTGTATACATATACACGACCATTACTTCATAATGTTGTCCGGCAAACACATTCTGACCAGGACATATCTGAGGGCCAACCCGGCTCTAACATGGAGCGTCACCAAGATGACATCGTACCAGTTCACATCAAACTCGGGTAGTTTTTCCTTATAAAGTTTCTTGGTAACCTTGGCGACGCCGATAGCCAGACCAGACACCACAGCCCCGTGATACGCGGTGTTTACAATAACCTTTACGTCGATGTTTGGAGCCGACATGTTGTAGGATTAGCAACCGAAGCTATTTCTTCAATACATAGTGTCAGCCAGCCATCGAGCCCAGCCAACTGTGGAGCATGTCTATGATGAGAGCCATATCGCCTGGATGATACCAGGCCGTCCACATCACGCCATGCGGAACGGGTTCATTCGGTCTACCTGCACAGCAGGGCTTGTGCTGACGACAGGCTGTTGCATAGTTTTCTTCCCTACCTGTTTGCATACAGCATATCCAACAGCGACCAGCGCCAGACCTCCGAGGATCCAAGGCGTCGGATGGAACTTAGCACGGTGGGGCGGAGTGACTGATTGTATCGGATCAGGCGCCTGCACGACATCGTGGAGAAGTCTTTTTGATACCTCGAGCTGGGTCAGTCGTCGCGCAATATCATTCTCTTTAGCCTTTCTATTTTTAACCTTCGGCATTACTGGAGGCCTGTTCTCCACTTGCTCTGCCGTCTGTTCCAGTATCTCCATTCCCTTGTGGCGTTGAATCTTCACCAAAGCGACAATGTTTAAAAGCGATGAGCAAGCCTACTAGAGCTGATAACAAGCCTCCAAAACTGTGGTAGAGACTGACAGAGTAAACACATATGTCGTGTTCTATGGCTGGATTTTTTTTCCAGTTTGTCTGCCAAGGCGATATGATCAATCTGAGCGCGAATGTGAGCTGACATGTTGCTTAGCATCTCTAAGACATACTGACCTACAATCCTGCTTGTGGCTGCTCCTCCAACTGCCTCATAACCCACATATAGCGTCTCGACTTGGGAAGCGTTGAGCTAATCCACCTGCTCAAGAGAGATAACCCGCCTGATATGATGCTCCGTCAGACCTCCTGCCACTATTTCCGCAAGTAGTTCCCTCTTCTGAGCGACATCGCTAGCCGCCGGCTGCCCATTCTGGGCTGCTGCTTCGTCTGAAACGAGTTTATCGAGAAGGTCGTCGACCTCCATCTTGATGCATCGCTAAATAGTAGCTCTAATTCTCAAGCTCGCATGCACAATACAGTCAATAAAGCATGCCTGCAGTAGTACTCCTACTTCTATTAGGGTATGTAGAGCAATGTCGATCATTGTTAAGCACATGTTGTGCAATGTTAAGCACATGTTGAGCAATGTTGAGAAGATGCTAAGCAGATGTTGAGCAACACTGCCCCGCCATAAGCACTTTGTATGTAGTAGGTTGGTCTGTCTTTAGTACAAGCTTGGAATACTGTGCGACTGCCAGAGCTGTTCTCATCTCGGACCTCTCCTGGCAAGTATGGACCACGTCGTTCTCCCGAAGACATTCAGCAAAGCTGTCTCGGTCTTTACAATGAAACAGAGCCACCCAGCGGGTCTGCTCTCTAACGTCTGTACAAACGGCGTTGTACTTCTGGGTCAGCACCCAGACGCTCTGGTTCGCATGGCGGCCTGAGAAGGCTAGCTCGGACAGCATGTCCTTCTTTTTAGTCAAGGCTTTGCTTGCAACCATATCATCCAATATAAACAAGGTAGGCTGGCCCTTGAACGGGTTGTAGAAATACGGCAACCACTCATGTAAGTGACTCCCAGGATTGATGATGAAGATCCCACGGTGGCTCCAGATCCAGCTTCGGCTACGGTAGGCCTTGTTATATTGCACCGTTGGGCACAGAATCACAATGTACCGGAAGATCCCTCGGTAGGGCCCCTCGAGGAGATAGAGAAGGACCTCCGTCTTGCCGCAGACCGTCTGACCACATATGAGAGCTGTATGTGCATCACGCGGATAGAGGCGCTCCTTTAAAGTACCGGAGGCTCGACTAGCCTACCCTCTGCTATGTTCAACTGTGCGTCGTGGACTAGGTATACATAACAATCTAGCAGCCCGGCCGGCTCCTTCTCCCTTGTAAGCATAATGGATAGATCTGAGGTACCCTGCTCAAGCCTGAGGCCGCTATTGTAGTGCTGGTCATCGTCCGTAGACCTGAGATCTAGCCAAAGACAGTATTTGGTCGTTAGAAACTGGCTGAGACTTACATCAGCCAACCCGAGAAACTGGCTGAGACTTACATCAGCCGACCTGAGAAACTGGCTGAGACTTACTTCAGCCAACCCGAGAAACTGGCTGAGACTTACATCAACCAACACGAGAAACTGGCTGAGACTTACATCAGCCAACCCGAGAAACTGGCTGAGAGTTACATCAGCCAACCCGAGATCTTTTGCGACCGCAGCGACCTCCGGCTGCCTTTTGTATCCGCCGGCGCAACTCCTGGTTAAGCCAGTCTAGGCGCTGTGTGCGTTGTCTAGCCCACGCAACCTGGGCCGTCTGAAGCTGTTCTATAGCCTCGTCGTGGCGTTTTTGCTCTTCAGGGGCGTCTCCCTTACCCGGTTTGGAAAAAGTGTAATTCTAGCCTCTGAAGGCGAGAGAGTTGACGACGGCCCCACCGACCATGAGTGCTATGGAAGCCATGTGTATACATATACACGACCAGTACTTCATAATGTTGTCCGGCAAACTCATTCGGACCAGGACATCTCTGAGGGCCAACCCGGCGCTAACATAGAGCGTCACCAAGCTGACATCGCACCAGTTCACATCAAGCTCGGGTATTATTTCTTTATAAAGGTTCTTGGTAACCTTGGCGACGTCGATAACCAGACCAGAGAGCACAGCCCCTTGATACACGGTTTTAAAAAAACCTTTCCGTCGATGTTTGGAGTCGACATGTTGTAGGACTAGCAACCAAAGCTGTTTCTTCAATACAATCTGTCAGCCAGCCATCGGGACCAGCCAACTGCGGAGCATGTCTATGATGAGACCCATATCTCCTGGATGATACCAGGCCGTCCACATCACGCCATGCGGAACAGGTTCATTCGGTCTACCTGCACAGCAGGGCTCATGCTGATGACAGGCTGTTGCAAAGTTTTCTTCGCTACCTGTTTGCATACAGCATATCTAACAGCGACCAGCGTCAGACCTCCGAGGATCCAAGGCGTCGGATGGAACTTAGCACGATGGGGCGAGTGACTGTAGACGTCTTTTTGATTCCTGGATCTGAGTCAGTCGCCGGGCAATATCATTCTCTTTAGTCCTTCTATTTTTAATCTTCGGCATTACTGGAGGCCTGTTCTTTACTTGCTCGGCCGTCTCTTCCAGTATCTCCATTCCCCTGTGGCGTTGAGTCTTCACCAAAGCGACAATCCCACGGTCGCTCCAGATCCAGCTTCGGC
Source organism: Achatina immaculata (assembly GCA_009760885.1). Classification (NCBI taxonomy): domain Eukaryota; kingdom Metazoa; phylum Mollusca; class Gastropoda; order Stylommatophora; family Achatinidae; genus Lissachatina; species Lissachatina immaculata. The sequence goes on from CM019698.1 coordinate 35,840,125, forward strand.
TACGGTAGGCCTTGTTATATTGCACCGTTGGGCACAGAATCACAATGTACCGGAAGATCCCTCGGTAGGGACCCTCCAGGAGATAGAGAAGGACCTCCGTCTTGCCGCAGACCGTCTGACCACATATGAGAGCTGTATGTGCATCACGCGGATAGAGGTGCTCCATTAAAATACCGGAGGCTCGACTAGCCTACCCTGTACTATGGTCAACTGTGCGTCGTGGACTAGGTATACATAACAATCTAGCAGACCGGCCGGCTCCTTCTCCCTTGTAAGCATAATGGATAGACCTGAGGTACCCTGCTCAAGCCTGAGGCCGCTATTATAGAGCTGGACATCGTCAGTAGACCTGAAAGCTAGACAAAGACAGTATTTGGCCGTTAGAAACTGGCTGAGACTTACATCAGCCAACCCGAGATCTTTTGCGACCGCAGCGACTTTCGGGTTACTTTTATATCCGCCGGCGAAGAATTTTCTCGCCTCCTCTCACTGCTTGTTGGGGTCCATCACCCTATCGTAAAGCTGGTTGGTAGCACCTTCCTTTCGGATCGATACTTTGGTAATCTTTGGGTTGTGAAAGCGTTCTGGGTCGCGTTTAAAGTCATGGACGTCTCCGGGTTCACCTACAGCATGAGGATACCCCGCAAACTATTATAGGAAATGGTAAAGCTCAAGGGTCAATGGGTCTTTTCTATTTTAACGAGTGTAGCGCGGGGGAATGTGATTCTGTCATAATAGATGACCATACCACGGGCGTATCTATTACGAATGTCTTTGGCCAGCCGGCGTGGGTGAATTGGTCATAGTCCACAGATATATCCTCAAGTTTGTAGGTTGAGTTTATATTGTCTACGAGCACGTCAAGCTCGGCAACGTTGAAAGTGAGTATAAACTCCAGTCGGTCTGCATTAGCGCCCTGGTGGTATGGAGGATGCGTTTCCAAAAACTCGAAGTCGAGAGACACAACAAAACGCTTCTCGTACGCGGCAGCGAACGCGGTGTCTGCCTCGATGTCTGAAACCACATTTGCCGCACCAACGCCAAGTCGGGCAACGTTTCGGTTTCGGCTCGTGTCAGTGCCCTGAGCAGCACCATTCTCCCGCTCTTGTGGGGTCTTCCACAAGTCTAGGTAGCAGTAGAAGACATCCCTGTGCTCGAACGAGAGGACATCGTGTGTGACGAAAAGAGGGTGCACGCCGGGTACAAGAAGACAAGATTAAAGCCCTACAGGCTGAAAGGCTGGAGCTCGATGCGAAGAGGGATAAGCAGGCGGTAGAGTTGGGGGCTAAGTTGTCTTGGCAGAAGCTGGCGAGAAAAATCAGGCAGCACGACTCCGTGATAGCCTCTCACAACTCCTAGATGGAGACAAGGATTTGCTAGAGAGGTTGCGGGCTGTTTCCAGAGCAGAGCATCACAATCACTTCCATCATCACAGTGCTCGGTTTCATTATCAGCACCTTGACCCTCGCTATTACATGCGGAGACAGCAGCACTCCTGCACCCCCTCCTCCTCCGCCCCTGACAGATAAGAGGGGTATTAATGATTGGGTAAAGAAGCGTCTGCAGGACCTCTGACTCCTCCTTGGAAAGCTCGCGGGAAAAGCTGCTGCCGCACTCCCCGGCATCATAGGCTCTATTGTGAGTTGGCTCCTCGCCACAGCCCAGAAAGCTGTAGGATGGCTCGCAGAAAACCTCTGGGCTCTTGTGGTTGCTATCGTTGGAATGGTCTAACTTACCGCACGCGACTACATGACTATGAAGCCAGCTATCTCGCCACCAAAGAAAGACTAACCATACAGCAACCAGGGCGATGACTAGAGAAGCTTTCTCATCCTGGTGCTGGGCCACGTCTGCGGCTGATGTGGTCGCGACCGGCATCTCAGGGACAGTAGGCGGGGGCTGAGCCGTTAGTTTTTGATTTGTTAGCTCTGGGGGTGGTACAGGTGCCGCATTCACATGGACGGTGGAACAGAGAGGCATGTCTGGGGTGGCGATGACAATCTCATTGTTGTAGTCCTGGATTTGGCCAATGTTAAGCTCCATATCGCTGGGAGCTAGATACAGACCACTCCCGATGACACATTCCAGCTTGGAACCAGCCCTCTGTAATATGTCCTGGTAGCGCTGAATCGATGAAGGTATATCCATCGGGGATTCGATGGACTCATGGAGGAGAACCAAAAACTCTTTCTGAGGTCAAAAGTGGTCCCACTCCCTAGTATGCGGGTTCTTGTTTGAACTTTGACCCCCAGAATGGCATAGACATAGGTCCGAATGCTGTGGTTTATCCTTACCACACCAGCCTGCGTGAAACCCTCCCCCTTGTCCAGAATTGTGCCCACGCTAACCATGCGTCTCTATCATCCTGCGCTATGTAGTCTGCCTGCAGCGTCTCTATCATCCTGCGCTATGTATTCTGCCTGCAGCGTCTCTATCATCCTGCGCTATGTATTCTGCCTGCAGCGTCTCTATCATCCTGCGCTATGTATTCTGCCTGCAGCGTCTCTATCATCCTGCGCTATGTATTCTGCTGCCTGCAGCGTCTGTGAAGATGTGCCCTCAGTGAATGATTCTTTCAGCCACCCAGACGGTGCCGATGGGTCGTGGGTGACGTTGGTGCCAGATCCACGCCGTCCCCACGTGCAATTTGGGTAGTACCACCCGTCCCCGATGGGATAACCGTTCGTGTATACCTTTCCCAGGCCGTAGTTGGGTAGTCCCTTCCGCTTCTAATCCGTATTCGGGTGGACCACAAACTCGCGCCATATGCTCTGATAAGCCTTGCGGTCATATGTGTTCTCATAGGCATTCCAAGATGCAGCTTGTGGAAGAGCTGCCTGGAGCTCAGCCAGGATTCTACGCACCTGGTAGCAGGCGTGAAATAGATAAATCGACCGGAGAAGCGGCCGGCCCCCTGGAGCTCAGCCAGGATTCTACGCACCTGGTAATAGACGTGAAATAGATAAATCCACCGGAGGAACGCCCAGCCCCCTGGGGCTCCTGCTAGGTGGGTAGTCGTGACTCCGCACCCAGGTGTGGCACACCAGACGGCAAAATTGACCTGATTTTGATAAAAGCCCATAGGCCGCGAGCTCCAAAGGTCGACTATATGGTTGACTAGACACGTTTATCAGCTAATATTTTGAAGATGACGTATCTGAGCTGCCTTTTGGAGGTTAGACAGCGCGTGCGATAGCAGCCCAACATGTCAGACATTGAAGGACCTGGGAAGCACCGACCGCGAGTGTGAGTTTGGGCCGCCTCTCTAGCCGACCTATGTGATACCCGAGGGTTTTCTGATCCTGCTGCGCCAGGTCTATACGGGCGTGAGTTTACTCGAGATGGGTGGGACCGGAGAGCTCCAATAGAAACCAAATCCGTACATGAACCCGACTGGGATATATGCCTCCGATTCCAATTACCTAATCTGCAACTGGAGGGGAACCAAAAACTCTTTCTGAGGTCAAAAGCGGTCCCACTCCCTAGTATGCGCGTTTTCGTTTGAACTTGGGACCCCAGAATGGCATAGACATAGGTCCGAATGCTGTGGTTTATCCTTACCACACCAGCCTGCGTGAAACCCTCCCCCTTGTCCAGAATGAATTGTGCCCACGCTAACCATGCGTCTCTATCATCCTGCGCTATGTAGTCTGCCTGCAGCGTCTCTATCATCCTGCGCTATGTAGTCTGCCTGCAGCGTCTCTATCATCCTGCGCTATGTATTCTGCCTGCAGCGTCTCTATCATCCTGCGCTATGTATTCTGCCTGCAGCGTCTCTATCATCCTGCGCTATGTATTCTGCCTGCAGCGTCTGTGAAGATGTGCCCTCAGTGAATGATTCTTTCAGCCACCCAGACGGTGCCGATGGGTCGTGGGTGACGTTGGTGCCAGATCCACGCCGTCCCCACGTGCAATTTGGGTAGTACCACCCGTCCCCGATGGGATAACCGTTCGTGTATACCTTTCCCAGGCCGTAGTTGGGTAGTCCCTTCCGCTTCTAATCCGTATTCGGGTGGACCACAAACTCGCGCCATATGCTCTGATAAGCCTTGCGGTCATATGTGTTCTCATAGGCATTCCAAGATGCAGCTTGTGGAAGAGCTGCCTGGAGCTCAGCCAGGATTCTACGCACCTGGTAGCAGGCGTGAAATAGATAAATCGACCGGAGAAGCGGCCGGCCCCCTGGAGCTCAGCCAGGATTCTACGCACCTGGTAATAGACGTGAAATAGATAAATCCACCGGAGGAACGCCCAGCCCCCTGGGGCTCCTGCTAGGTGGGTAGTCGTGACTCCGCACCCAGGTGTGGCACACCAGACGGCAAAATTGACCTGATTTTGATAAAAGCCCATAGGCCGCGAGCTCCAAAGGTCGACTATATGGTTGACTAGACACGTTTATCAGCTAATATTTTGAAGATGGCGTATCTGAGCTGCCTTTTGGAGGTTAGACAGCGCGTGCGATAGCAGCCCAACATGTCAGACATTGAAGGACCTGGGAAGCACCGACCGCGAGTGTGAGTTTGGGCCGCCTCTCTAGCCGACCTATGTGATACCCGAGGGTTTTCTGATCATGCTGCGCCAGGTCTATACGGGCTTAAGTTTGCTCGAGATGGGTGGGACCGGAGAGCTCCAATAGAAACCAAGTCTTTAGAGGAACACGACTGGGAGCTATGTGTCCGATTCTGATTACCTAATTTGCACCTGGAGGGGAAACCTCCGAAAGTTGAAGCCGGAGAAGTTGTCAATCCTCGCGAAGATCTGGCGCGAGACTGGGATCAGAAAATCACAAGGCTTCTCAACGAGGGCAGAATGGTGTGTATGTACACACACGCTGGTGGGGATTATGTCCACCTTACTAAACATGCTGGTGGGGATTATGTCCACCTTACTAAACATGTTGGTGGGGATTATGTCCACCTTACTAAACATGCTGGTGGGGATTATGTCCACCTTACTAAACATGCTGGTGGGGATTATGTCCACCTTGCTAAACACGCTGGTGGGGATTATGTCCACCTTACTAAACACGCTGGTGGGGATTATGTCCACCTTACTAAACATGCTCGTGGGGATTATGTCCACCTTACTAAACATGTTGGTGGGGATTATGTCCACCTTACTAAACACCCTGGTGGGGATTATGTCCACCTTACTAAACATGCTGGTGGGGATTATGTCCACCTTACTAAACATGCTGGTGGGGATTATGTCCACCTTACTAAACATGCTGGTGGGGATTATGTCCACCTTACTAAACATGCTGGTGGGGATTATGTCCACTTACTAAACATGTTGGTGGGGATTATATCCACCTTACTAAACACGCTGGTGGGGATTATGTCCACCTTACTAAACATGCTGGTTGGGAATATGTCCACCTTACTAAACATGATGGTGGGGATTATGTCCACCTTACTAAACACGGAGAAAAGGCCTCATGCTGGCTGTGGAGTATGCGAAACAAGCATTGGGAGCATAAGTAATTTCATTTGTCACAACCAATACCAGTCCTCCATAGCTAAATCGCTAAAGACGCGTGGCAACTGGAAGATCATGGGTTCGATCCCGGGACCAAAAAAAAAAAAAGCAACAACTCACAAGGCCTCTGGGAGTCATGACCCAGAGGGGCCCACCCCACTTAGAGTGTCAGGAGTATAAAGGGCCAAAACACTTGTATGATGATCTGAAGGAGTTGTGTTGTTGTTCCGCTCTCTACGGTAGAGAGTTTCCTGCATATGCACGCTGGTGCGGGGGGCTTCTATGCGGCTGGCGGGACAAATAATAAGGATAAAGATGAAAGACTGGGGGCTACTACTACATTTCAGGTAGACAGAGAGACACTACGAAAACCTCCCCAGGGGTGCACAATATTCTGGAACTCGCTCTGGGACAGCCCCCTACGGACTGGGTTAGGGTCATTCCAAGCTTTTCAATAAAGTGGATGGAGAATGGCGTTGTAGGGATTGTACTAACTAATTTCAAGGGAATCTTTTGGATGAAAACAACTTATCCCAACCTTCCGACACTTATAGAGAGCTCAAAGCTTGCTTTAGATACCTTGTATTGTGGCCCGGGCGTTTATCTCGTGAGTCTCCACTACACGCTAGGTCCGGTCAGAGATTCGGTGGTTGACCGCCTCGCCTCGGAGATGGAGCAAGGAAACTCTGAGTTGAAGAGCTGAGGATTAGAAACTCTGAGTTGAAGAGCTGAGGATTAGAAACTCTGAGTTGAAGAGCTGAGGATTAGAAACTCTGAGTTGAAGAGCTGAGGATTAGAAACTCTGAGTTGAAGAGCTGAGGATTAGAAACTCTGAGTTGAAGAGCTGAGGATTAGAGACTAGAGATGTATCATCCTTGTCAGGATGACCAGGGCTTCCGTCTCGCGCGCATCAGCGAGCTCGACGCCTTTTTACTCAGAGATGTTGAGGAACGTCGGCATATACAGAAGAGATACCTGCGCGCTATCAAGGCTTCCCAAGCTATGAGCGCGAGGGTGGGGGTTGCCGGGCTCGGTATGGAGACTGCTGGGATAGCACTGATGGCCACCGGTATTATTGCCATTCCCGGAATTGTGTTGTCTGCACTAGGGGCCGGGGCCTTCGTTGTGGACCCTGCATATGGGGTTGTTATCCGCAAGAGCATCGCTAAGGCGACTAAGCACGCTGCTGTGGAAATGGTAGCAAGAAGCAAGCTAAATTCGACCCACCAACAGGTGTCAAAGACTTTGGTTGATGGTAAGATCTCGGATGATGAGTTCAAACTCATATCGGACGAAGTGGATCGGTACCAGGCCCTGAAAGAGGAGATCCGATCTAAAGCTCGAACTGCTCACTCCGAGACATCAAAAGAAGGAATGGATGGAGCGAGGGCGGGAAGAGGTCCACTCTCAGTTCACCAAACACATGACCACATTCAGTGCGATGGAGGGAAGAGGTCCACGCTCAGTTCACCAAACACATGACCACATTCAGTGCGAGGGAGGGAAGAGGTCCACGCTCAGTTCACCAAACACATGACCACATTCAGTGCGAGGGAGGGAAGAGGTCCACGCTCAGTTCACCAAACACATGACCACATTCAGTGCTGGCTGAGCTGCTCGTGGCTCTGCACATCGCCTCCTGAGGACACATTACAGCCAACGGCGGCCCCTCCGTACAGAGCGTCGCACTGAGCTAGGCCGTATCTGAGACAACTCTTTATCATTGGGAGCATAAGTAATTTCATTTGTCACAACCAATACCAGTCCTCCATAGCTAAATCGCTAAAGACGCGTGGCAACTGGAAGATCATGGGTTCGATCCCGGGACCAAAAAAAAAAAAAAGCAACAACTCACAAGGCCTCTGGGAGTCATGACCCAGAGGGGCCCACCCCACTTAGAGTGTCAGGAGTATAAAGGGCCAAAACACTTGTATGATGATCTGAAGGAGTTGTGTTGTTGTTCCGCTCTCTACGGTAGAGAGTTTCCTGCATATGCACGCTGGTGCGGGGGGCTTCTATGCGGCTGGCGGGACAAATAATAAGGATAAAGATGAAAGACTGGGGGCTACTACTACATTTCAGGTAGACAGAGAGACACTACGAAAACCTCCCCAGGGGTGCACAATATTCTGGAACTCGCTCTGGGACAGCCCCCTACGGACTGGGTTAGGGTCATTCCAAGCTTTTCAATAAAGTGGATGGAGAATGGCGTTGTAGGGATTGTACTAACTAATTTCAAGGGAATCTTTTGGATGAAAACAACTTATCCCAACCTTCCGACACTTATAGAGAGCTCAAAGCTTGCTTTAGATACCTTGTATTGTGGCCCGGGCGTTTATCTCGTGAGTCTCCACTACACGCTAGGTCCGGTCAGAGATTCGGTGGTTGACCGCCTCGCCTCGGAGATGGAGCAAGGAAACTCTGAGTTGAAGAGCTGAGGATTAGAAACTCTGAGTTGAAGAGCTGAGGATTAGAAACTCTGAGTTGAAGAGCTGAGGATTAGAAACTCTGAGTTGAAGAGCTGAGGATTAGAAACTCTGAGTTGAAGAGCTGAGGATTAGAAACTCTGAGTTGAAGAGCTGAGGATTAGAGACTAGAGATGTATCATCCTTGTCAGGATGACCAGGGCTTCCGTCTCGCGCGCATCAGCGAGCTCGATGCCTTTTTACACAGAGAGGTTGAGGAACGTCGGCATATACAGAAGAGATACCTGCCCGCTATCAAGGCTGCCCAAGCTATGAGCGCGAGGGTGGGGGTTGCCGGGCTCGGTATGGAGACTGCTGGGATAGCACTGATGGCCACCGGTATTATTGCCATTCCCGGAATTGTGTTGTCTGCACTAGGGGCCGGGGCCTTCGTTGTGGACCCTGCATATGGGGTTGTTATCCGCAAGAGCATCGCTAAGGCGACTAAGCACGCTGCTGTGGAAATGGTAGCAAGAAGCAAGCTAAATTCGACCCACCAACAGGTGTCAAAGACTTTGGTTGATGGTAAGATCTCGGATGATGAGTTCAAACTCATATCGGACGAAGTAGATCGGTACCAGGCCCTGAAAGAGGAGATCCGATCTAAAGCTCGAACTGCTCACTCCGAGACATCAAAAGAAGGAATGGATGGAGCGAGGGCGGGAAGAGGTCCACTCTCAGTTCACCAAACACATGACCACATTCAGTGCGATGGAGGGAAGAGGTCCACGCTCAGTTCACCAAACACATGACCACATTCAGTGCGAGGGAGGGAAGAGGTCCACGCTCAGTTCACCAAACACATGACCACATTCAGTGCGAGGGAGGGAAGAGGTCCACGCTCAGTTCACCAAACACATGACCACATTCAGTGCTGGCTGAGCTGCTCGTGGCTCTGCACATCGCCTCCTGAGGACACATTACAGCCAACGGCGGCCCCTCCGTACAGAGCGTCGCACTGAGCTAGGCCGTATCTGAGACAACTCTTTATCATTAGAAAGACTATATTGCGCTCAGTCGCTTAACCTCCTCTCTGAAAGACTTTACCTTTTGATAATACCTATTAACAGCTTTCAGCCGAGCATATCCACAAGCCCGGCATAAAGACAGATAGTTCGTGGCACCCTTCCCGCAGACTTTACATGGTTTTGTGCCTCCTCCTTTCCGAAGTCGCCGGAGATGGATACCATAGAACTGCTTCCTACACCACCGGCCACAGAGCTCCACTGAGTTCAGTGTGAGCCACTGACATATATCTTTAGTCATATTGTGGCTCTTATCTACCACATACATATACCTCTAAAAGGAACAACCCAGCATGACGGACGTTCTCCAGCGAATATGCTTCCATAGCTCTATGTAGCCGCGGGAATTTCCGGAATGATACAGGCTGGGACTTTGTGTGGGCCGGTGTAGTCGGAACGGTTGTGGAGCCCGCAACCTAGTGGGGTTCACTAATGTCAGAGGAAAGGTTGCTGGGAGGCTCAAACATTCAAAAAAACCTCTCCATCCTATACAGCCTAGGCAGGCTGCGCTAGAACCGCTATTCTACATCTACTGAAGCAAAGACTCCTAATCCGAATCTAGACTTACGAGTTTTCTATTGGCGAAGTCTCTAAACAAAATAGTTAACATAGACATCATCTTCACGTGCTGACCTGAATTGTACTCAGTAGATGATTCATGACAGAAAAAAAGTGACATTAGTCAAAACAGCATTTTTGACAATAACTCATGACAAGTTCACGAGAATCCCGTGGAACTTACTAAACACAAAACTCACTGACCATGTTATTGAATGCCTATAAAAGATTGACGCTCCTCGAATCAATTCATTTGAAAATTCAATGCGCAAGTATGGCTCATCTCACTACAGATCAACGACTCATCATCATTAGACGTTTACAGACTGGACAGTCACAAAGTGTAGTGACCAGACAATTTAATGTGGTTGGAAGGATCATTAGTTTCAAGACGATTCCAAGAAAGTGGCTCAGTTGCAGACCGGCCGCGCAGTGGGAGACACATAGTCACAACTTCTGCCGAAGACAGCTTCATACGGCTGCGTCACCTCAGGAATCGATTTGCATCTGCGTCCTCAAAAGTCCAGTCAATGACGGCAGCTCGTCGGATTTCAGATCAAACGGTCAGGAACCGGCTGCACGACGCTGGCCTTGGGGTAAAAGATCCTACAGAAGTTCTGTTCTTACGGACCGGCATCGCCAGAACCGACTACAGTGGGCGAACCAGCATCGTCAATGGACCTTTGCGAATGATTGGAGAAGGGTTTGGTTTAGTGATGAATCATTCTTTCTGCTCCAGGGACACGATAGACTTTCATCACTAGAATCAGTTTCACACCAATTTTCGTTTCTCTTCTCTAAGAGAGAAAGAGCATCAGTGGCGGAAAGATGACATAGGAGCTGAAAAATATCGTGAGCCCACCCAGGAGAGTGGTAACATCCGACTCTGGGATTGATATCTACTTTATTGCTCAATGACTTTCTTGTAAATACCAGAAAAATAGAGAGTACATTCTTCTATCATTTTCATTCTTGGAAGATTGTACTAATATCCTCCGTGTAGTTGTTTCTAAACATAAGGAAAGAGTGAATTCTATAAGCCAAAAGTATGTTATGTTGATGTGTATGAAGGATGTCTGCATGGAGGGGAGAGAACCGAAAGTATTTATCATGAAACCTGTCATTCAAGTCCCAATATAATTTCTATTTACTATATTGTATTGATTTATTTTAACATTCCAAAACGTTTAAAAATGTTCTATTAAGCCTGAATTCATACCAACAAACACGGTCACGATATGTCATACTTCAGTGATTTTAAATAGAGAAAAATTTATAAGAAATGTTAAAAGTATATCAATCGCTTATGTCATCCTAAAACATGTATGTATTCTTACACTTTCAAGAACTCTGGACAAAATGTCTACATATACAAGGACGTTCCACTTGAATTAACAATGACAGAGTAAACTGTACCAGCGCCATATGTGGGAAAAATGAAAACACAAACTCTCAGTGGAAGGAGTCACATGATTTCTTACTTCCCCTTGGCGGGTTATGTATTAAATCTTGTATCTTAGCAGGAACTAGAGTTTGCTGTGGTAAGTACAACAGTAAATATACGTTTGTCCATTTTCACTCAACAGATCAGATTAAAATATGGGTCATTAGAAAGGCTCAAACACTGATCTAAAACTCATAACGCTAATAATATTTTCAGTGTTAAAATTACATCCGAATTTTGGTCATTAAAAATTACTGAATACCTCAAAAATTCTCAGAACATGTAACTGTAGAATGTGTGATTTATCAAGTCATATAAATGTCACAGACAATTTCTTCTCACTTTTCACAATAGTTGAGCAGCTGTCAGCCACGTCATCATATATATCCATATAGACTTTAAATGACTACTTAATTTCTATCTGTGTAGCTCAGGATGGAAAATGTCTTTAAACTTTAACAGTCAGTTTAGATGTGAGAAACACAAACATTATAACAAGATAATTGAGGTTAGAAACTCTAACTCTAGTGGGGCACGCAACTGCCTAGCTACAATAAAACAAAGCAATAACTGGACGGTTATTTATTAGTCTTCTTCTTCCCTAATTTTGTCTCATATTCTGTTCCCCTACTTTGTTGTGTACAAGTCTCAATGGTTCCCAGATGTTGTAAACTTGTACCTGTATCTGTGGTTGACAATTTTGAAACTAAATTCTCCGTCTTTACCTGTATCTGTGGTTGTCAACTCTGAAACTAAAGTCCCCGACTTTACCTGTATAGCCACATTCTACATAATTCAATTTTCATTATGTACAACTAAACAAGATCTGTGGATATCACACTGTAAGACTTCATAAGATGAATCAAGACTGTAATGAACGGTAAGAAATGTAGTCCGACAGAAATTAGGAAACAAGTATAGACCACTGGTACATAGTTTTGTTTTTTTTGCTTTAGTCGAAAGAGGGCTCTGAATGAACATTGCCAACACGTGGTGCAGAGATGTTATGATATAAAAAATACAAATAGACGGCCAGAACTAAGAGCTCTTGAACTGAGGAAAGATATACAACTGACAATAATATTAATAATAACAATAATAACAATACATATATTATATATGCCCCGTGTATCAAGAGCCTTAACGTGAAGAATAATGGCCTGGCTCTGGTGCTGGCCTAGAGATGGGGCTCCTTACACTCAGGACACTCCCACATGTGCTCAGCCTTTATCCTCAGTGTTGTCTGTAGTGTATGTTGGGAGATGCTTCCAAGGGCACATTGGCTGTACACAGTTCCATCTTTTCCACAAAGTTCTGATTGCCTGCCGCTGCCCTTCTCTGTGCCTCTTTCTCATACTCTTTAGTGATAGCTGCTACATTCACACATTTGTTTGCTTCTCTTCTTGTAATGTTAATATAATGTCTGTTATGAAGTCTTCTTTGTCCAAATGCTGGTTGTCCAGATTGGTTGCTTTGCTTTCCAGTTGATCTGACATCTCCTTGCCCTCGATGCTGGAATGTCATGGGCAATAAATTCATCGGGGGGGGGGGGGTGATGAAGGGGGCGGAAGGTAGAGAGGAAGGAGGGGAGATTTGAGTGTTTGTTTATATATATATATCATGTGCCATGATTTATTCCCCAGCACAGTATTATTACCGATATATATATATATATATATATATATATATATATATATATATATATATATAATGGTTATATGACATGATGTTTTCACCAGCACAGAGTTGTTAGCGACCTATATAATGATTAAATAACATGATGTTTCCCCTAGCTCAGAGTTATTAATATCAGTGTAGTATACGTTGTTAAATAACTTTGATGAAAAGTCCAAATAGAGTATAGAAAGAAAAGTATAATTTCTGTTCTAGAGACAGGAGAGAAAAAAGAGAAATGGAAGAAATGAATGGAGAGAGAGAGAGAGAATGAGAGATAAAAAGAGAAGGAGAGATATATAGAGACAGAAAATAGCTACCCTAAGGAAGGACATAAAGACAAACACCAGTTGACAAACCAATAGAAAGAAGAGAAGAAAGACTAGAAAAATGATGAAACAGAGACGCTTGACAACGCCAAGTTAAATACCGGCCACACTAAGTCAGAAGCAAGTTAAATACCAGCTACTCTAAGTCAGAAGAAAGTTAAATACCGGTCACAGTAAGTCAGAAACAAGATAAATACCGGCCACACTAAATCAGAAGCAAGTTGAATACCAGCTACACTAAGTCAGAAGAAAGTTAAATACCGGCCACACTAAATCAGAAGCAAGTTAAATACCGGCCACACTAAATCAGAAGCAAGTTAAATACCGGCCACACTAAGTCAGAAGCAAGTTAAATACCAACCACACTAAGTCTGAAGATAAGAAAGACTAGAAAAAGAGAAAATTAATGCACTGGTATTCGCCAAGTTAAACACCAACCACACCAAATCAGAAGATTATTAACATCAATCCCAGCATGCTCTTAGTAAGAGACCACACAGAACAATAATAAAAGAAAAGCTAACATGACGGGCCGTGTTCTACTTGTATGAAAGAAAGAGATGGAAAGAGTGAGGAAAGTGAGCAGACACAAGAAAGACGGAAAACAAAATGAGCACAAACAACTGAAGAAAATACAGTAACTCAATATTTCGGCAAAAGCCTTTTTCAAGGATCACATAGAGAAAAAACATAACAGAGAAACACAAAAAATAGATTAAAAATATAGACTTTGCATTTTTGGCCTCATCATGGTTTGAAAGACGGAAATACATTTGTTGTTTCTGTATGTGAACCTTGAAAAGGGCTTTTTGCGGAAATATTGGATTGTTGTAAGTTACTCATGTGTATGTGGTCATCTTGCTTTTCTTCCTTCTTGTTTTACACTCTTTCCATCTCTTCGCAAATCAGTACCTTACACCTTCATCTATTTTTATCATCAAAACTAGTTTTACCGCAGTGGTCATAATTATTTTATTTGAAAGAGCATCAGTGGCGGAAAGATGACGTAGTAAGTAAAAAATATCGTGAGCCCACCCAGGAGAATTGTAAGATCCGACTCTGGGACTGATATCTACTTTAATGCTCAATGACTTTCTTGTAAATACCAGAAAGAGCAGAGAATACATTTTCTTTCACTTTTATTCTCGGAAGAATGTCCTAATATACGTCGTTCAGTTAAAAAGGAAAGAATGAAATCTAGAAGACAAAATTATGTTGTGTTGATATGTATGAAAGTTGTCTGCATGGAGGGGAGAGAACCGAAAGTATTTATCATGAAACTTGTAGGTATGGAGGGGAGAGAACCGAAAGTATTTATCATGATACTCGTCGGTCAAATCTCAAAATGAGTTATATTTACTAGATTCTATTGATTTACTTTTAACATTTGAAAACCTTTTTTTCAGCTCTGTTAAACCTGAATGCACACCAACTACCACAGCCAAAATATTCAATACTTCAGTGATTTTAAAGAGAGAAAAATCCATAAGAACTGTTGACAAGTATTTACAAAGCTTTGGTCAGCCCAAAACATGTTTTCTTACACTGTCCAGAAATGTGAACGAAATGATTACACGGACAAAGAAAGCAAGTTTTTGTTATTTTTTTCCCCCGCTTGATTTCACAAGGACAGAATAAACTATAACACCAGGATCGGTGAAAATATTAAATAAAAATCTGAATAAAAGCAGTCACGTGACTTCTGATTCAGTATAGACCAGTAATATTCAGACTAACTTACTTCCCCTTTGCTGGGTTATATGTAAGATCTTGTATCGCAGTAGGAACTAGACTTTGATGGGGTAAGTACAACAGTAAATATATGCGGTTTTTTATTTTAACTGTAAAGGTCAGATTCAGTTTAGATCATTAGAAAAGTCCATACACTGGTTTGAAATTCATAACGCTAAAATAATTTTCAGTGCAAAAATTACATCCGAATGTGGTTATTAGAAAATGCTGAATACCTTGGAAAGTCTCTAAAGTCCCTACTTCGCTGTTTACAAGCCTCATTGCTTCCCAGATGTTGTAAACTTGTACCTGTATCTGTGCTGGTCAACTCTGAAACTAAAATCCCGGTCTTTACCTTATCTGTGGTTGTCATCTCTGAAACTAACGTCCCCGTCTTAACTTATATCTGTGGTTGTCAACTCTGAAACTAAAGTCCACGTCTTTACCTGTATCTGTGGTTGTCAACTCTGAAACAAAAGTCCCCGTTTTTACCTGTATCTGTGGTTGTCAACTCTGAAGCTAAAATCACCGTCTTTACCTGTATCTGTGGTTGTCAACTCTGAAACAAAAGTCCTCGTTTTTACCTGTAAAGCAACATTCTACATAATCCAATTTTCATTATGTACAACTAAACTAGGTCTCTGGATATCAAACTGGACGATTTCATAAGATGAATCAAGATTGTAGTGAAAGGTAAGAATTGTAGCCCGACAGAAATTAGGAAACAAGTATGAAACACTGATACTGCATTTTGTTTTAAGTCGAAAGAGGGCTCAGAATGAACATTGCCAACACGTGGTACAGAGATGTTGTGATATAAAAAATACAAATAGAAACCTGGAACTAAGAATCCTTGAACTGAAGAAAGATATGCATCTGACATTAATAATAATAATAATAAGCATAATACATATATTTTATATGCCCCGTGCATCAAGAACCTGAACTTGAAGAATAATGGCCTGGCTCTGGTGCTGGCCTAGAGATGGGTCTCCTTACACTTAGGACACTCCCACATGTGCTCAACCTTTATCCTCAGTGTTGTCCGTAGTGTATGTTGGGAGATGCTTCCAAGGGCACATTGGCTGTACACAGTTCCATCTTTTCCACAAAGTTCTGATTGTCTGCCGCTGCCCTTCTCTCTGCCTCTTTCTCATACTCTTTATTGATAGCTGCTGTATTCACACATTTGTTTGCTTCACTCATTGTAATAATAATATAATGTCTGTTATGAAGTCTTCTTAGTCCATATGTAGGTTGTCCAGGCTGGTTCCTTTGCTTTCCACTTGGTCTGACATCTCCTTGTCCTTGATGCTGGAATGTCATAGGCAGTAAATCCATTGGGGGGGGGGGGGGGTGGAAGGTAGGGAGGAAGGAGGGGAGATTTGAGGTTTTTTTTTATTTTGGCTAATTACTAGCCAGACGTGGACATTTATTTTAGCATGTTATGTTAGTCTGTTAAGTTAATGACTGGAGATAGTTGCTGGTTTGCTAGCCAGTTTATGACTGGAGATGGTTGGTGGTTTGCTAGCCAATTCATGACTGGAAATGGGTGCTGATTTGCTACACAATTTATGACTGGAGATGTTTGGTGGTTTGCTAGCCAGTTTATGACTGGATATGGCTGCTGGTTTGCTAACCAGTTTATGACTGGAGATGGTTGCTGGTTTGCTACCCAGTTTATGACTGGAGATGGCTGCTGATTTGCAAACCAGTTTATGACTGGACATGGTTGCTGGTTTTCTAGCCAGTTTATGACTGGAGATGTTTGCTGGTTTTCAAGCCAGTTTATGACTGGAGATGGTTGCTGGTTTTCTAGCCAGTTTATGAGTCGAGTGGCTGCTGCTTTTTTCCATCCTCATGCTGGATGTAGTTGTGGCGAAGACTTCAGGTTCTCTGTCGTTGAGAGGTCCATTGCGATAAACCTCGAATTCCCAATCTCTTCTTTCTCCTGCCGTGATCGATCCATTTGTGTGTATTACATGGTCATCTGAGCTGGACTGTCTGATGATTTGATCTTTGATTTCTCATTCTACTCGGCATTCTCGACCTAGCCATATGTGGACTTTGGTAAGCTTGTGATATTTTCTCCCATCCACACAGATATCAGCCATGGGGATTATCTCAGAATTACATATCTGCCCTATGATTTTTTCAGCCTCTGACATCCGTGACTGATCTCTTTTCACCAGAGTGTCTTTGTGTGTCTGGATCTCTTTCTTCAGTGGGAGGTCTTTCATGCTCTTGATTCGTATAGACTCTTTGACTTGGACGCATTTATGTTGAGTTTTCTTTCTAGGTATGTTCAGCAGATGTGGCATGGCACCCACCGATGGGTCTCTGGGACATTCCAGCACTATTCTCATTGCTTTCTTTAGAATTCTTTCTAGCCGGATTGTTTGGTTTGTTGATAAGGTGAGCATGCCTAGGACATATTCTAACCTTGATATTATCAGCGCTTTCATTGTCCAAAGTAGAGCTTTTTGTTGTGATATGCACAGAGGTCAAGATGCTTTCATTGTCCAGAGTAGAGATTTTTGTTGTGATATGCACAGAGGTCAAGACGCTTTCATTGTCCAAAGTAGAGCTTTTTGTTGTGATATGCACAGAGGTCAAGATGCTTTCATTGTCCAGAGTAGAGATTTTTGTTGTGATATGCACAGAGGTCAAGACGCTTTCATTGTCCAGAGTAGAGATTTTTGTTGTGATATGCACAGAGGTCAAGATGCTTTCATTGTCCAAAGTAGAGCTTTTTGTTGTGATATGCACAGAGGTCAAGATGCTTTCATTGTCCAGAGTAGAGATTTTTGTTGAGATATGCACAGAGGTCAAGACGCTTTTATTGTCCAGAGTAGAGACTTCTGTTGAAATATGCACAGAGGTCAAGAGGCTTTCATCGTCCAGAGTAGAGATTTTTGTTGAAATATGCACAGAGGTCAAGACGCTTTCATTGTCCAGAGTAGAGTTTTTTGTTGTGATATGCCCGGAGGTCAAGACACTGTCATTGTCCAGAGTAGAGTTTTTTGTTGTGATATGCCCGGAGGTCAAGACACTGTCATTGTCCAGAGTAGAGTTTTTTGTTGTGATATGCCCGGAGGTCAAGACGCTGTCCGATAAGCCAGTCAGCGAACCATAGCTGACATTCTAGTATCAGGGTTAGTAAAACATAGCTGATCAAGACCCTGTCCCACCTTTCCATTCGTACCCCCAGTAACAGGCCTAATTTGGCTAACGGAACAAGGATCGTGATAATCCCGATGGTGGTGGAGTCTGCTAAAGAAGTATTGCTCACATCCTACCTCTTTTTTATCTGCACTCCGGGACTTTAAAAAAAGCTGTATTAACTCTCTCCAAAGCTGATACGATGGTCTGACTCCTTCACAGCATCCGCTACAGAGATCCCCAACTCGGAGTTACAGGAAGATAGCACAAGACAAGACAAGACAAGACAAGACAAGACAAGTGATAGTCCTATGTTTGCTTTTATTTTCAGTGCTGCTAGACCTTTCTTTGCTTCTGAAATCTTCTCGTCTCGTCCACGTGTTGCTGGAAAGATAGGAGTCTGTCACAGGTGATCCCCAAGTATCTTAGAGTGTCACATCTTCCAGTGTTTGTGTTTTCCTAGTGAACCCCCGACTTTTCGTATTCTAATATCTGGATATCCAAGGACCACAATAATAATTTGTCTTTGGTTGAGTTATCCAAGGAAGGCAATAAAAGTGTGTCTTTAGTTGAGTTATCCTAGGAGGACAATACTAATATGTTTCTTGTTGAGTTATCCAAAGAGGATAATAATAGTTTGTCTTTAATTGAGTTATCCAAGGTGGACAATAATAGTTTGTTATTATTTTTTATCGAAGGAGGACAATACTAGTTTTTCTTTATTTGAGTTATCCAAAGAGAGCAATAATACTTTTTCTTTAGTTGAATATCCAAGTAGGTCAAGAATAGTTTGTCTTTTGTTATCCAAATAAGAAAATAACAGTTACTCTTGTGTTATCCAAGGAATACAATACTAGTTTGTCTTTAGTTGAGTTATCCAAAGAGGACTAGAATACTTTGTCTTGTGTTATCCAAGGAAGACAATTATAATGTGTCTTTAGCTGAGTTATCGAAGGAGGACAATAATAGTTTGACTTTAGTTGAGTTGTCAAAGAGGAGAATAATAGTTTGTCTTTAGTTGAGTTATCCTAGGAGGACAAAAAGTGTTTGTCTTTGGTTATCCATAGCGGACAATAGTAGTTTGTCTTTAGTTGAGTTATCCAAGGAGCACCATAATATTTTGACTTCAGTTGGGGTGACTGACCCGGTGTGATCTTTGCACCAGGTCGTGAGGAGGTTCACTTGTTTTTGGACCATGTTTGCTACTTCTTGGCCACCTCGACCTTGTGTATATATTGCTATATCGTTCACAAAGGTTAAAGATCATCAAGGGCCTGTTTGATTCAACTGAGCTAGTCTCTCTGTGTATATGTTGGTATATACTGGTAAGAGTGGGGATACTTGAAGGAGGTCTAGATAGATCTTAGTTGCTTAGATGTCCAGGATATATATATATATATATATATATATATATATATATATATTTCATGGCCATAGTTCTGTTTAAGATTGATGTAGCTGTGCATCTGACAAACCACATGCTGGTGCCTAGTTCCAACATTAGTGTAAGTATGGTGGTGTAATCTACTCGCTTGTATGCATCTTCTAGTTCCAACATTAGTGTAAGTTTGGTGGTGTAATCTACTCGCTTGTATGCATCTTCTAGTTCCAACATTAGTGTAAGTAGGGCGGTGTTATTCACTTGGTTGTATACATCCTCCAGGTCAAGGGTCACCAGTATCGTTTCATCTTTCTTTTGGTACCCCTCATATACATCAAACACAATTATGGCTGTGTTCATGTGATGTTTCTTCATACTCGATATCTTCCCAATGTCTTCGGTGGTTTGCCATTATTTTCAAGTGGTTGTGAGGATTTTGTGGCTACATTTTTGTTCCATCAGTTTTCCATTTGTTTTTGAGTGTGATGATTCAGTGACCTGGTAGATCTCTTTGATTCCTGTTTTCTTTAGGTAGAGCTACGAGGTGGATATGGTTCCATTCTTTTGGTATTATCACCGTTTTTATACTGTGATTCAAGTCTGAGATTATATTTTTAATCTCTGTTTCTAATCTTGTTTCAACTGTTTCTTACTACTTCAGTTCCTGGGGCACTGTCCTTAGAAGAATTGATGGCTTGTCTCAGTTCTTCTTCGAGTATGATGTCTGTGTGCTCTCTTCTTCGAGTATGATGTCTGTGTGCTCTCTTCTTCGAGTATGATGTCTGTGTGCCCTCTTCTTCGAGTATGATGTCTGTGTGCTCTCTTCTTCAAGTATGATGTCTGTGTGCTGTTCTATGGACATTATTCCTTCTCTGATCTTCAACGTTGTTTGTCTGGCTTCCCAGTTTGTTTGGTCAGTTTGTTGAAGATATCTTGTGAAAAGTTCTGGCCTCTCTCTGTATCAGAGTTTAGTTCTTGGCCAGTATCTTCTTGCAAGGGCCCAGTGTCGCTGGTTTTCTGTTTGTTAGACATGCTATTATGGCGTCCCTAGAATGTTTACACGGATTTGTCCTTTACTATTTCGTTGATGAATTCTTCCAAGCTCATTTTCTTGACTTGGACTGCTAAGTTTCTGAAGGCTTGTGATGCGTCTTTCATGTCTCCCTCAGACATGACTTTTATATTGATGCCTGGGTCACGCATTTTCTGGATTTTCTTACATTCTTTTGTTGCTCCGAATATTTTAAGCCACGACTTTTCTATTTTTCTTAACGCCAGGATCGAAGGTGGACGGTAGAAGGTGAAGAGTGGAAGGGTGTTAGCTGGAGGGTAGGAGGTAGAGACTGGGAGGTGTAATGTGGAGGGTGGTAGGTGGAGGGTGCAAGGTGGAGGGTGGGAGATACTAAGTAAAGGGTGGAGGAAGGAAGTAAGAAGGAGAAAGGTGCAGTGAGAAGGGTTAATGTGGGGGGAATGGAAGATGGAAGGTTGAAGGAGAAATGCGGAATGTGGAGGTTTAATATGGGGAGAATGGAAGATGGAAGGTGGAAGTTGGAAGGTGGAGGGTGTGAGGTAGAGGGTGGGAGGTGGACATGAAGGTGTACCGTCGAAGATGGTATGTGGAGGGTCGAAGATGGAGTGTGGTAGGTGAAGGGTGGAAGGTGTGAGTTGAAGTGTTGGAGGTGGAAGATGGAAAGACGAAAGTGGAATGTGGAGAGTGGAAAGTGGAAGGATTGAAAGGTGGAGGGTGGAAGGTGGAAAATGGAAGGTGGAAGGATTGAAAGGCGGAGGGTGGAAGGTGGAAAATGGAAGGTGTAAGATGGAATGTGGAGGGTGAAGGGTTATCTATAATGGGAGATGGCAATGTTAGGTCCATGTTAGAACTATGTCACCCTCGTGTTCCGCCAGTCTTGTGATTTCTCTGTTTTTTATTATCCTTAGATTTATCTCTGTTAGCAGGTTTTCCAGGGATTTGTCTTTTCCGTGAGATTTCCCCAGCTGTTTTGACGAACACTGAAGTCTCCACATATTAGTAAGCCATGTTTTCCCATTGTTTCTAGTTCCTTTTTTTCATTGTTTGCTGAGTTGTTACCGACATATATATTCACTATATGCAATGATGTTTCCTCATTGTTTGCCCAGTTGTTACTGACATATATATTCACTATATGCCATGATGTTTCCTCCACCTCCAGCCTTATTGCCTGCAGTTTGAATCCCTCACTTTCTAATCCCCTTACATCAAGGATAGTGTGTGGGATGTTGGTACTTACTAATATGACCATTCCGTCATGTGTATCGTTACTATAGTTAATATAGCTTGCGTATCCAGGAATATGTATATTTGGTATGCTAGTTTCTATTAGAAAGAATATATCAAAGTCTCTCACCACACATTCTATTTTCTTGTAGTAAGAATATATCAAAGTGTCTCATTACACATTATTTTTTCTTGTAGTAATAATATATTAAAATCTATCACCACACATTCTATTTTCTTGTAGTAAGAATATATCAAAGTCTCTCGCCACATATTCTACTTTCTTGTAGTAAGAATATATCAAAGTCTCTCACCTGACATTCTATTTTTTTTTAAGTAAGAATATATCAAAGTCTCTCACCACACATCTATTTTCTTGTAGTAAGAATATATCAAAGTCTCTCACCACATTCTATTTTTTTTAAGTAAGAATATATCAAAGTCTCTCACCACACATTCTATTTTCTTGTAGTAAGATATATCAAAGTCTCTCACCACACATTTTATTTTCTTGTAGTAATAATATATTAAAATCTATCACCACACATTCTATTTTCTTGTAGTAAGAATATATCAAAGTCTCTCGCCACATATTCTACTTTCTTGTAGTAAGAATATATCAAAGTCTCTCACCTGACATTCTATTTTTTTTTAAGTAAGAATATATCAAAGTCTCTCACCACACATTCTATTTTCTTGTAGTAAGAATATATCAAAGTCTCTCACCACACATTCTATTTTTTTTTAAGTAAGAATATATCAAAGTCTCTCACCACACATTCTATTTTCTTGTAGTAAGAATATATCAAAGTCTCTCACCACACATTTTATTTTCTTGTAGTAAGAATATATCAAAGTCTCTCAACACACATTCTATTTTCTTGTAGTAAGAAAATATCAAAGTCTCTCACCACACATGCTAGTTTCTTGTTGTAAGAATATATTCCTGAATCTGTTGGTTCTCCTTCTCCTTCTTCTTATTCTTCTTCCTCTTCTTCTTCTTCTTCTTTCTTCTTCTTCTTCTTCTTCTTTTTCTTCTTCTTCTTCTTCTTCCTCTTCTTCTTCCTTCTTCTTCTTCTTCTTTTTCTTCTTTTTCTTCTTCTTCTTTTTCTTCTTTTATTTTTTTCTTATTCTTTCTTAGTATTATTCCTTCCTTATTTCCTTTCTTATTCTTCCTTCTTCTTCTTCCTTTTTTTATTCTTTTCTTCTTCTTCTTCTCTTCTTTTTCTTCTTATTTTCTCCTTACTTTCTTCTTCGTCTTTTCTTTTCTTTAATATCTTTTCTTCTTCTTATTATTCTTCATTCTTCTTATTCCTTTCTTCTTCCTTTCTTCTTCCTTCTTCTTCTTCGTATTCTTCCTTCTTCTTCTTCCTTCTTTTTCTTCTTCTTCTTCCTATTTTTTCTTCTTCTTCTTCTTCGTCTTCTTCTTTTTCTTCCTTCTTCTTTCTTCTTAATTCTTCTTCTTCTTCTTTTTCTTCTTCTGCTTCTTCCTTCTTCTTCTTCTTAATTTTCTTCCTTCTTCTTCTTGTTGTTCTTCTTCTTCCTTCTTCTTCTTCCTTCTTCTGCTTCTTCCTTCTTCTTCTTCTTCTTAATTTTCCTCCTTCTTCTTCCTCCTCCTTCTTCTTTTTCTTCTTCTTCTTCTTCTTCTTTCTTCTTCTTCTTGTTCTTCTTAATTCTTCTTCTTATTTTTCCTTCTTCTTCTTAATTCTTCTTCTTCTTCTTCCGTCTTCTTCTTCTTACTTCTTCTTCTTCATCTTCTTCTTCTTCTTCTATCTAGAACTACGAGCTGATATTCTTTGCCACTGAAGTCTTGAGATGTTGAGACATACATCTTGTCAGATTGTAAGCTGGTTAAGTCAGCTGTTTTTTCAGTCTCTTAGGCGAGTTAAGAAAGCATTGGGTGTGCAGTACTTCTTTAGCAGGCTCCACTACCATGGGGACTTTGGCAATTTCTGCCTCGTCAGCCAGTCTAGTCTAGTAGAGGGGGTAACAATTGAAAGTTGGGATTGGTCTTGGTCAGCTATGGTTGTCTAACCTTGATGTATCAGAAACAAGACAATTGAAACACTAATAAAATAAATGGCATTTGCTCCAGTCGTTCTCTTTCACTCTACTACATATCAATTGTAACAATCTCCTTTCACTGTAAGTATAACATCTCTCTACATAACAGCTTTTTACAATCTCTTTCATGTCAGTATAACATCTCTCTACATAACAGCTTTTGATAATCTCTTTTCATGTCAGTATAACATCTCTCTACATAACAGCTTTTTACAATCTCCTTTAAGTATAACCTCTCTCTACATGACAAGTTTTGACAATCTCCTTTAAATATAACCTCTCTCTATATAACAATTTGACAATCTCCTTTATGTATAATATCTCTCTACATAACAACTTTTGACAGTCTCCTTTAAGTATATCATCTCTGTGTGCAAACAGTCAAACACAGCTGACTCTTGTGAAGCACCTGTCAGGAAGCTGTTTAGCTGTTGATCTAAAACACTGCATTAAAACACCGACTGGTGTGGAGGGAGACGGCCCGACTGTAAGAGTGAGACCTCGCAGGAGCCGTCACTCGTACATACAGGGGAAGTAATAACATCTTATGTAATATATCCACGTAACAGGGACATATTACCTGGCATAAACAACGTTAAACATCAACTTAGTGCGGCATTAAGTTAAGTAAGGTCTTTTACCTGAACGTACAATTTTGTGAAATTTAACATAACTTTGGACAACATAAGAATGTGGACCTACTCGGATATAGATTAAAATGTATATATCGAGGGCTTAATTATAAAACTAATACAACACGTTATATATTTGTATACAGCTTATACATCTAGCTTATTACAACAATGTCTTCAAAACTGTCTTATTACAAACATATCTTAAACACGGGCATAATAAATATATGGTTAAGGTTCTGTAACAACTGGAGAGGAGTAACCTTAATATCAGTTGTGTCAAAAGTATTTTGCAAGGTCATTTTGAATAGACTCAAAGATATAGTGGATACTGCAATGAGAGAAGAACAAGCAGGATTTCGAAAAGGGAGAAGCTGTCTCGACCAGATCTTTACTCTCAGAATAATACTTGAAGAACATATTGAAAAGCAGAAACCATTAATACTGAACTTCATAGATTTTAAGAAGGCATTTGATAGCATACACAGAGATTCATTATGGAGAATGTTATGTCTATATGGAATACCATCTAAAATTGTCAACACCATTAAGGACTTATACAGTGGATATGGTTGTGCAGTCAAGACAGAAGAAGGGATGAGTGAATGGTTCCAGATTGAAACAGGCGTGAAACAAGGATGTATACTGTCTCCTTTACTTTTTGGGATTACAATAGACTTCACGCTTTACTTTTTGGGATTACAATAGACTTCATAATGAAAAAATGCTCCACAGGTAACACAGGTATTGACTGGGTACATGGGACCCAACTAGAAGATCTTGATTTTGCTGATGACATAACTCTTATCAGTAATAATGTGAATTCCATGCACGAAAAAACAGATAGCCTATCTTCACTGGCTAGCAAAATAGGACTTGAAATTAACAAGGACAAAACAAAAATAATGGAAATTCCCATCAATCAAAATGGAAAAATACACATAGAAGGAACAGATATTGAAGAAGTCAATCAATTTGCATACCTTGGCAGCTACATAGACCAGGATGGTGACACTAGAAAGGAAGTTAGGATCAGAATTGCAAAAGCAGCATCAATCTTCAAGAATCTTGAGAACATATGGAATTCAAAAGTTATAAGCACAAAACCAAGTTAAGACTATTCAATTCAAATGTAATATCCACCCTCATTTATGCATGCGAAAGCTGGAAAAAACTAAAGAAATAGAAAAGAAATTAGACTCTTTTGAAAACAAATGCCTAAGGAAAATACTCGGCATCAAGTGGAATGAATTCAAGAACAACGCAGAGATAAGACAGATGACTGAACAACAACCAGTCTCACGGGTGATCAGGAAAAGGAGATGGACATATGTTGGTCACTTGATGAGAAGAAATGATGAGAGAATCCCAAAACAAGCTATCAAGTGGAACACAACAGGCCGAAGAAAAAGGGGCAGACCGCGTGAAACTCTGAAGAGGACATTATTAAGAGAGGCCAAGTTAACAGGCATAAAATCCTTTGTTGAGTTTGAAAGACTCGCCGAAGACAGGAAAAATTGGCGAACTACTTTGCGAGCCCTATGTTACGTCTAACGGCACGGGAAGGATATAAGATATATAAGAAGGATATAAGATAAGGTTCTAAGGACTGTTATAGCTGGAGATGGGGTGGGGATAAGCTCTCCAATCCAATTAAATGTCTCCAAGGCGTGGGTCTCAAATAGCCTCTGACAGTCCATGTCCATTCCTGGCCTTCTCGTGGCAGAACTGTTCAAACTGACAGAATAAGCGGCAAAGGCGAATATCTGGCGCCTGAAAACCAGACGTTTAGTGTAGATGAGAGTTTTGTGTGGTATCTCATCTAGGAGAACGAAAACTCCGAAAACCCGCTGCTGGCGAGATTCTTCAGCTGGCGTGCGTGGGGGAAACTTCTCCCAGCCAATGAAGAAAAATGCGACTAGGGTTGCAGCACAGAGCCGCAGTGGAAGTGGTGAAGGAAAGGATTAAGGGAAATAACCAGTTGTATCGAGGTCAGTATTACTCAAATCACGGCACCTCAGCTCTAGAGGCCAGCCACGTCATATATACACCCATACTGAGGCAGATTGGCTAAACTGGCTTAACCCAGGGGTTAAAGTAAGACACTGCTGGCGAGATTCTTCGGATGCAGCGCGTGGAGTGAAACTCCTCCCAGCCAATGAAGAAAATGCGAAAAAACAATAGCGTTGCCATGCGGCGCCGATGTGAAAAAGTGATGGAAAGGATAAAGTGAAGCTTAACCGATATGTTCAGTAGTCTCGCGGCGAGAGTTACTCATAACACGGCACCTCTGCCCTTGAGCCCGGTCATGCCCGATATACACCCATACTGGTGTAGTAAGCCTAAACCGGCTTAACCCAGGGGTGAAAAGTGGTGACTACTCATATCACGGTACCTCCGTTCTAGAGATCGGTCACGTCCTCAACACGCCCATACTGGGATAATACGCCTAAACCAGCTTAACCCAGGGCTGTAAGTCACTAGTGGCGAGGATTAATCATCCTGGACAAAAGCTCCGTCCTGGTCACAACTAGGAAGGGTAGCGGCCACGACCACAAAATGCTGAAGTCGGAGAAACTGGACCAGTGCAGTCTAAATAGGCAACCAGCTCTTACACGACGGGGATGTTTGCGTATCCTAATCACGCTGAGGTTTTCCGGTGAGAAATTCCAACGCTGGGCTGGTGTAACAGTATTTCTCTACTCTGGCGCCAACTAAAGTAGTGTTGCGCCGTTCTAAAACAGTTTCATCTTATACATTTCTTCTTGTTGTTGGTGTTCTAAAAAACCACCTAATTTTCTATATTATACACTGAGAAAATACAACAAGACACCCAGGCTTTCAACTCCACAGAATAATACAGAAACAACAACTTAACATAACTTGGCAGTCTTCCAACCAAAACAAACTGGTCAACAATGAGAATTCCAACAAAGCCAATTGGTGTAGTTATATCTTCAGACAAGAACACATTTATTAATGGACCAAAATGAGGGTGAAATCATGATGATGTAAACGTAGCCATTAGGCTGAACAAAAATTCACAATAACAAAGACCGGCGTGAGAGAACCCTACGCCATATGGGCGAAAACCTTACAATGTCAGTACACATAAAATCATACTTACAACATTCCACCCAAAACCTCAGCCATCACAAGAAAAACTAAATCCTCCAACTAACTATCAACAAATTAACACTACTAAAAACTCTTCCTAACAAGACTCCATCTATATCAAACTAGTAAGGTTCTTCCTACCACAAACAAATAAGGCTCTCGCTACAACCAACAAGTAAGGCTCTCCCTACACACAACAAGTAAGGCTCCTGCTACAACAAACAAGTAAGGCTTTCTTACTTTGACTAAATCGTGAGTGGTATTTATACTATCCCTACCCACTCAGTTTTCTCCATGCTGCACGCTTTTCCCAAGACCCCCGCTCAATGGTCTCTACCACCCTACCTTACAAACAAGGGTACTCACTCTATTAATTATTTCCTAAATACCAGACTTGCTTATAACCCCTTGCCAATAGCATACTACTATAATACATACTATTATACTGGATGGGCAACCATCTCTCACCCGGCGGGGATATGTTGATATTCAAACCACGTCAATGTTTTCCGGTGAGAAAGTCCAACTCTAGACTAAACTGGTGAGACCCACCAAGAATACAGGCTCAAGACCTGCCATAATCTGAGACTCTTGTGGTCCTCTCGGGGATCTCGTGTGTTCTAAAGTCTGTTCTAAGACACAGACTGACATTATCTCTCCCACAAGTCCTCAATTATCCATGAAAATTCGGGGGTCTCCAACCCTCTATCCAATCTTTGCTAGTGATGTTTACGTCATCTGGGATAACTATTTCTCTTTTCTGCACTAAATTACACTGTTGTATCTCGTGACTCATTCTGTGATCATATTTATATTTCCATATACTCGACCATTTTCGTAATTTTGGGTCATGTGACATGAGATCATCTAAAAATATGTTATATATTCTCTCCCCTGTTCTGTGTCAAATGCTGGATAACACGAACACACATTTTTTATCACAGAAGATTTTAATGTCTTATGGTTAGCATATCTTACAAGATCTGTAATAAAAGTTCTCAGGTCTTTATAACCTAGTATGTCATCATCATCGGAGGATGACAAGATTTCATCAGAGTAATCAGTTTTAGATGAAACACTTCGTTTTCTTTGTGAGTCTGATTATCTGCCTGTCTCCATGTCTGATTATCTGCCTGTCTTATTATCTGATTATCTGCCTGTCTTCCTGTCTGATTATCTGCTTATCTACCTGACTGAGTTTCTGCTCTCGGTTTACAACATTTTCATGACCTGACTGGATCTTTCTGGTACCAGATTAAGTTTTACTATCTTGAACTTTGCTTTTCTTCATTAATTGTTGTTTGATTGCTTCCACCCTTCTTACTGGTTGTGTACTTGAATCTGTCCTGCCTAACACATCCTCTGTCTGTATTAAACATTTTTCAATCACTGTAGTACCTACATCAGCTGTATTTGTATGTCTCCTAACTAACTCTCTATCTGTCATAGAGGTATGGACGCCTCTTGTATGTCTCCTAACTAACTCTCTATTTGTCATAGAGGTATGGGCGTCTCTTGTATGTCTCCTAACTAACTCTCTATCTGTCATAGAGGTATGGGTGTTTCTGGTTAATTTGTCTGTAGCTGTTGACATATCTCTTTTGTCCTTAACTATCTGGCTACCAGCCTCGACTAATTCTACCCTAGTTTTATTCCTCTTTGTCTATTTATTATCTCGTCTATCTGTGTCTGATTTCGTACGCACTACAGAATTTCTTCCTTTCTTCATATTCTTATCAAACCTTGCAGTGTTGTGTGGCATGTATCTGCAGTCATTTCTTTTAAACGAATTGTGCTGGTATTTTTCTCCGTACTTTGTGTCGTTGTAGGCTGTTTGTCTGTTTTGATAACTCATGTCTGTATAGTGTCCTTGGTTTTGATACCTCGTGTCTGTATAATGTCACTGGTTTTGATAACTAATATATGTATAGTGTCTCTGGTTTTGATAACTCATGTCTGTATAGTGTCCTTGGTTCTGATAACTCATGTCTGTATAGTGTTCCTGGTTTTGATAACTCATGTCTGTATAGTGTCCCTGGTTTTGATAACTCATGTCTGTATAGTGTCCCTGGTTTTGATAACCTATGTCTGTATAGTGTCCCTGGATTTGATAACTAATGTCTGTATAGTTCCCGTGGTTATGATAACTCATGTCTATGTAGTGCCCCTGGTTTTGATAACTCATGTCTATATAGTGTCCTGGTTTTGATAACTCATGTCTGTATAGTGTGCCCGGTTTTGATACCTCATGTCTGTATAGTGTCCGTGGTTTTGATAACTCATGTCTGTATAGTGTCCTTGGTTTTGATAACTCATGTCTGTATAGTGTCCGTGGTTTTGATAACTCATGTCTGTATAGTGTCCTTGGTTTTGATAACTCATGTCTGTATAGTGTCCGTGGTTTTGATAACTCATGTCTGTATAGTGTCCTTGGTTTTGATAACTCATGTCTGTATAGTGTCCTTGGTTTTGATAACTCATGTCTGTATAGTGTCCTTGGTTTTGATTACTCATGTCTATATAGTTTTCCTGGTTTTATAACTCATGTCTGTATAGTTCCCTGGTTTTGATAACTAATGTCTGTATAGTGGCTCTGGTTTTGATAATTCATGTCTGTATAGTGTCCGTGGTTTTGATAACTCTTGCCTGTATAGTGTCCGTGGTTTTGATATCTCATGTCTGTATAGTGTCCGTGGTTTTGATAACTCATGCCTGTATAGTGTCCGTGATTTTGATATCTCATGTCTGTATAGTGTCCGTGGTTTTGATATCTCATGTCTGTATAGTGTCCGTGGTTTTGATGACTCATGTCTGTATAGTGTCCCTGGTTTTGATATTTGTTTCTTCTTCTATGTCTCTCATTTCTATAACAAAAGTTCTGTGTCTGTCTAAAGTCTGTTCAGTGATAAAAAATATAATGTATTCTCATATTTCTTTCCTGCCTCAACTCTCTACCTAACCTAGCTACTTCTCTCCTCAGATATCTGATCTCCCATTTTAGTATATCTATTTCAGGTGTTTCTCTCTAACATTCTCTCTTAAAAAAATTTCCGTATTATTTTTACTCACTGAAATAATCAATAATTTATAGTGAAATAATATACTAACAAAGCGGTATAAACCAAACAAGTAAACCAAGTAATTACATCAACAATCTAACTAATACATAACTTAACTGTCTCTTGTTCTTGGCCGAATACACTGTCCCTCCGTCGTTGATGTTGTCGCTCTTCGCGAATGTCTAATTAATGTTCTCTGTATACCACCATTATTAAAGAAATAATTGTTCTTTGCCTAAATCACATCAGTTCATTCTAGCACGTGATGTACGACTAACTGAGTGGTACATTGCTACGTCTCCCAGGAATGTGTTCATGCCGTTATTCACAATGATGACAAAGGTCTCTGATCGATGGGTCCCGGAAGTTCTTTGAGCTGGTCACAAACGACACCGTCTCAACATGTCAAGAGACAATCTTGGCCATTTATCTGTAGATCGTGAAACGTTTCTTCAGCAATTTGTGACTATGGATGAGACTTGGGTTCATCATTTTCAACCAGAAGACAAATGTAACAGAAAGTGTGACTATGTATAGCAGCCACTATAACAGTTTGGCCGTACCGCTATCTACACAAAAGATAGTACAAATACGACGACTTAAACATAACTTGGCAGTCTTCCGACCAAAACAAACTGGTCAACAATGAGAATTCCCACAAAGCCAACTGGTGTAGTTTATCATCAGACAACACACATTTATTAATGGACCAAAATGAGGGGTGAAATCATGATGATGGGAATGTAGCCATCAGGCTGAACAGAAATTCACAGTAACAAATGCCCGGCGTGAGATTACCTCTACGCCACATGGGCAAAGAAAACCTTACAATGATTTATACATACAAAAAATCATACTTACAAGCTTACCCAAAGACTGCAACTCACACAGGGAAAATAAACTAAACTAATTCTAACAACAATAATGCTCTCTCTATCACATTTCTCGAGATACAATCACACCGTTCCACAAAGCACGTCCATCCCGTTACACATTCACACCAAGACTCCCTAACGACCGGCTTTTTGCACACGGACCTTTCTAACGACGTTTTGCACACGGGCCTTCCTAACGACATGAGTTGTGGTCTACGCAAACACAATTATTAGCACTACACAAATAATCTCTGAACAGAATTGCTATTATGTTACAGAATATCTCCCCACCCCCTAAAGGTAGATATTTGGCCATCAAATATCTCCAACAAAAAATTACTAACTTTTACAGAAAACTCTCAAAAAAAAAAAAAAAGAAATAATCAAACTAATCACTATCCAACACAACCCTAATTCTACCCACAATGTGTACCAAGGTGTACAATATTCAAATAACTACCTACTCTTATGTGTATATTCAACGCTATGAGTAGTAAAGTATAACATATGCAATCTCCATAACAACCCATCCTATATCTGGCACATGAGACTGTCCGCAACATGGACATAACAGGAAAATGAGTAAAAGGCAATCCGCCTTACAATAAGTCCTATACACATGAAATCATACTCACAACATTCCACCTAAAACCTCAGCCATCAAGAAACCTAATTCCTCCAACTACCAACAATTTTCCACTGCTAGAAACTCTTCCTAAACGAGATTCCATCTACATCAAAACTACTAAAATTCTTCCTACAACAAAACAAGTAAGGCTCTTGCCTACACAAAACAAGTAAGGCTCTCCTCTTTAGACTAATCGTGAGTGGTATTTATACTATTCCTACCCACTCAGTTTTCTCCATGCTGCACGCTTTTCCCAAGACCCCCGCTCAATGGTCTCAACCAACCTACCTCTCAAACAAGGGCACTCACTCCATTAATTATTTCCTAAATACCAATCCTGGGTATAACCCCTAGCCTGTACTGCTATAAT
Organism: Achatina immaculata; assembly: GCA_009760885.1. Lineage (NCBI taxonomy): Eukaryota > Metazoa > Mollusca > Gastropoda > Stylommatophora > Achatinidae > Lissachatina > Lissachatina immaculata. The sequence continues at coordinate 35,872,374 of CM019698.1, forward strand.
ATTCCCCCCTCCCAAAAAGTAGAATTTTGCCTGTCAAAACTTGCAAAAAACTAATGTACCTATCCAAATTATAACTCCAGGCTAATTCAAAGATAATAATCGACTCTCAACATAGAACTTCATACTCTGACTATACCCATAAACTGTTCGTGTGACTTTCGGCTATACTCAGCCCATGTCCACTTCATATACAATCATCTATTTCTGTTATGTGTGACTCCTCAATACACATACATAGAACAGGTAAACTCTGGTAACATAAATAATCTGCTATTACTGACAAATGCAGCTATATGCTGTAAATACACAGAATAGGTTCATTTGGGTTACAATTTTTAATCATCCATTCTTAAACATATATAAATATCCATTAAACATATGCAGAATAGGCAAATCTTTAGGTATCATATATAATCATCCATTCTTAACATATGTAATTATCCATTAACATATGCAGAACAGGCAAAACTTTGGTATCAGGCTAATCCACCTTTTATTTTTCCCCAAGGGGACTGTGCCACGTACCATATGTACGCGCAACAAAACAATGTAATATCTAAGTCCTTTAAAAAAAAAGACCCCCTCTGGTAATTTTACCTTAGGCTCGGTTACATGGAATCTCCATGTTCCCGGCCTAGGTACCCAATCAGAGAACCACACCTGTTTGCGTAATCTCCTCATAACATCACATCCGTGGTAATAATGTCACATCCAAGGCAATGCTGTCACATCAAAGATAAATAACCAATTTGAACATGGTAAATGCCATAACAATTGGCTATTGATAAGTCATCATCAGTAATATCACCTTATTCAAGGCTACATGATTTATCATCCATCCTAATTAACTACTAATAAATCCGTTATACAAAAAATAAAGAAAAGAAAAAAAATACATTCACTAATTGCTGCACAAGAACTATACAATCTATAAAAAATTATGCTTAAGAGAATCTCTAACTGCAGCCTTAATCTCCCAGAGACTTCCCATATGTAGCAAAGATACTTCCAGGGCTTCTGGTACATTTCCAATGCACTGCATGACAAAGCCTAACCTCTTCCATAGTAACATGATCCTTTCTGGAAAAACTCAGACATGTAACCAATAATCTATAACAAAACAAAAAAAAACAATATTAGCAATATCCAATCCACTCAAAATAATCCAACCATACTGGCACCTAATACAGTCCAGAATAATTACTGTACTTTTTAGTTAAAGAAGTTATAACAGCAAATGGCAATCTTCCAGAAAAATTTTAACTAAGAATCCTCAGTTTTCTAGCACCTATCAGAGTAAAAAAACTGAAACTAATGACACATACACTAATGTCAAATATCAATATCATCCTTGCTAATGCAAAATCACAACAAAATGGTAAACTAAATGCTAATTAATTGCAATCCAGAAAAATTCCACATCAGAACAAATTAACTGTCCCTAATGTATAAACACAATAATGTTCCTGAAATTTCTAGATAATCTATCCAGAAGAAGCATATCTGGCAACTTCCAATCAACAGAATGTTCATTTCCAAAAACAATTTTTTTTTCCACAGGTGAAGGTAGTCCAAAAAGTTACTATATCCCTCCGTATGAATGTCTGGTGACTGGATGAATCAGAACTACTCAACTGTCCAACAAACTTCCAAAGAGAATGACAGTAAATAAATCCAACATTCACTATTTGCTATAATTAATAATGTTCAGTCTGCACAATCTGGCTTGACTTCTTGCTGAAATTTCAGAGGTCACAGTTAAGTTACAAATTGTTACCGGTCCCTTCCCACGTAGCACCAGCGAAATGTACCGTACAAGCTGCACTGGTTCCAGGCAGGATACTGGTTCAGGATCAGCTTCACTGGACTGGATACAAGCTACCAGTATGGACTCATTCACTGTGCTGTCTAGGGCCCAGGAGCTAGAGGTGCCCCCCAAGATTCTGAGCAATCTGGACATCGTCGCCGCCTTGAGTAAACGCCACCAAGTCTCGTCAACACACCCCTGACGCCAATTCGAATGAAGAAAAAGGACGCCAATGCAACTCAACTCTGTCCTAATCTAGACTCCTTTTCTTCTCCGGCAGAAGATGTCGGGAAGCCAATGCTGACAGAACTACCAACCGAAATTCGAACGCTAGCTAGCTAACCAAACTCCAATCTTGACTCCCTAACTAACTACAAACCTATCAACTCCTAATCTATCTACAGTCAGCTTCCAAAACTTAAGCTAGCTATCCTTACTCTACAACATATTTGCTGATGACCAAAACACTTGTCTGCGCATGTCATGAGAGCCAAAAACGAGGCCAAGGTAAACAGGTCATCGATCGATAATCGTAATCTAGGGCATGGTAACAATAGACAAAACTTTGTGTGTACTACACAACTGGAGACAAAAATACTACAACCTGGAGACTTGCCATGACTTCACAATTAGAAGTATGAACCGTGCATTAAACCAGCAGCCCACGAGCAACAACTAAAACACTTTGTGACAGACCGTGAAGGAAAGGGCTGGTCACGGCACCACTGTAACAGAATAATATGGCTCTAACAGAAATGCCTCTAACAGAAAATTACTATTTCTCTTTGTTCAATGGAGACCACTGAAATGGTATGCCTACTGGTTTGATTGAATCTTCTTGTGGAGTACAGTTTCAACTTATAAGTTTCTTCTTGTTGCTGGTGTTCTAACCATCACCTCATTTTCTGTATTATACATTAATAAAATAAAACAAGACACACAGGCTTTCAACTCCACAAAAGATAGTACAAATACAACGACTTGAACATAACTTGGCAGTCTTCCGACCAAAACAAACTGGTCAACAATGAGAATTCCCACAAAGCCAACTAGTGTAGTTTATCATCAGACAACACACATTTATTAATGGACCAAAATGATGGGTGAAATCATGATGATGGGAATGTAGCCATCAGGCTGAACAGAAATTCACAGTAACAAATGCCCGGCGTGAGATTACCTCTACGCCACATGGGCAAAGAAAACCTTACAATGATTTATACATACAAAAAATCATACTTACAAGCTTACCCAAAGACTGCAACTCACACAGGGAAAATAAACTAAACTAATTCTAACAACAATAATGCTCTCTCTATCACATTTCTCGAGATACAATCACACCGTTCCACAAAGCACGTCCATCCCGTTACACATTCACACCAAGACTCCCTAACGACCGGCTTTTTGCACACGGACCTTTCTAACGACGTTTTGCACACGGGCCTTCCTAACGACATGAGTTGTGGTCTACGCAAACACAATTATTAGCACTACACAAATAATCTCTGAACAGAATTGCTATTCTGTTACACAAAGAACAGTCAAAGTAGTGGAAACATCATGGATTCCCACCTCCAAAGAAAGCAAAGGTGGTTCTGTCTGCAGGCAAAGTGATGGCTTACATCATTTGAGATTCAGAAGGTGTGCTATTGGTAGCTTATCCTCAAAAGTGCAGAAAGGTCACCGAGGCCTATTACTCTAATCTTGTGAAGCAACTGCTGTTCAAAGTGAAGGAAAAGTGTTGAGGAAAATTGACGAGAGGAGCCATCTTTCAGCAAACCATTGTTCCAGTTTACAAATCGGCAGTGGCAATGGCTGCCATTCATGAATGCGGCTTCCAGCTTCTTGAACATCCTCCTTATTCCCAAGATTTGGAACCTTCTAATTATTATCTGTTTACCAAACTCAAAAAAAAAGGAGCTCAGTGGTCGCAAATTTTCTTCAGATGATGACGTCATTCATGTTGTAGACCACTTTCTACTGGCACAAGATGTGTAGCATAGCCTTGGAAGTAACGGATATTGTAATTATTATTATTATTATTATTATTGAATATGATTACGAAAATAAGCAGTAAAGAAAATAGTAAGATCGAAAAGAGACAGAGAAAATTATATCGAGGAAAAGAAGAGAAAGGTGTAAAACTTCCATTACATGAGAATACGACGTGGACAAAAGTAAACAGTGACACTGACATGTAGGTACAGACAAAAGAAGGACGCCAGAAAGTAGGATGGTCCAGTGATAACAAAGCAGTGGCTGGACGTTGACACGAGTAAACAAAATAGAAAAGACAAATAGAAAAGGCAGACACAATGAAAATTGAGGACACAGTAAACCTTCGACATGAAAGAGCAAGATAATGACTTAGGTAAATAACAGTTGTATAGACGGAGTTGACACTTGATACATGTTAGGGGACTGGCGTTGGGACGCGATTGCACACGGTTTTGAAATAAAGAAGTGACCAACTCTGCCAGCTGACCAATTAAATATTTAGAGGCATAGCCTATTGGATAACTGACTTACGACATATAAGCAACGGGGCAGTTTGAATGACGGACAATCAGAACCTCGCACGGGAACCAGTGGACATCTGAAGGTTGGAGCCAAAATACTCATTGTTTAATCCATCAAGCCGGACTTGAAGATAAAAAGGTGAACGGAGAAGCAAGTGGGGGAACAGAACGACGAAATAAAAAGGGAACCAAGTAGTAAGGAATGAGGAAGAAGAGGAGACAGTGGAGGGAGCCCGAAGACGGAAGAACAGACAATAAGGACAAGGAAGAAGAACCAAGAAGGAAGAAGAAGTAGAGTAGGTAAGATAGAGGACGGACCCCGAAGACAGAGGAACAAGAACAGGCAGTGAACTGAGACCGATCCAGACAAGAGAAGAAGAGAAGGACAGGCAATCAAAGAAGAACAGCAGAAGGAGAACACACACCAGAAGACGTTAGTAACGACAATTAGAGCAATAGATTCTCAGGAAAAGCAGTTTTGAAGAAGTAGTTTTAGGACAGATTGAATCTGTGTTTCAAGTGATTCAAATGATATGAATATTTATGACTTTGAAACTTCGAATACAGTGACTTAGTCGTGTGACTGATTGACCACGTGTTTCCGATGGAATATAGTACAGAGTTTAGAATTCTCCTCTTATTAAATGTGTAGAATATTGTGAAATAGGAGAACATTGAGAAATGCTGCATGTAGAGTATGATGGTTTGATACTGATGTGTTTCAACGACGAAACTAACCAAGATTATGTCATATTGCATCTTAGTACAAGAGATGTCTTGAATTCTAAGTCGAATAGATTATTTGTGTAAAAGTAAATGAATCCTGTAGAGAACAATTCATCGGACTTCCTCTGATTATAGAAGTAACAATGTTTGTGAAATCTAATTTATACAACATTGATCAGATTGTATGTGAAGATATCCTTAGAAATATTCAGCAATATCATCGATAAAGGTGGCAGGATTACAAAGCATAAAAAGAAGAAGACTTACAAGACAAAAGAACATCTTATTTGGTCAGAAATGTATGATGCACAATCTACAGTATTATACTGCGACAACATGATAAAACACACTTCAACAATATTATAGATGCTGACTTTAAGGGATCCGTATGCTCTGGTATCGCTAGACTAAGTGCATAAACATGATTTGTTGAGACATAACCCAAAACAGTTGTCCACAAATGATCTATTGTACCTTAGGCCGATAACTTATGAATCACCTCTCATACTTCAGTACTAGAAGCCACTTATCAATCACTCCTCATACTTCAGTACTAGAAGCCACTTATCAATCACTCCTCATACTTCAGTACTAGAAGTCACTTATCATTCACCCCTCAAACTTCAGTACTAGAAGCCAATCTAACTTACGCATTTTACCACTAACCCAGGTTTCTGCTTTCTTGGCCTATGCAAATTCTGTATAAATCAGCTTAAGCATTCTAATTAATACAACAATAAATGTGACATACACACACATCACTAAATCTGAATTCTATAATACACCAATTTGAATCTCACAATGAACGATAACAACCGCATACAAACTAGCATTGACAAATCAACTTGACATCAATACATTATTCATCAATAAAGGCAGAAAAATTTGATGAATAATTCAATGAAAATGCAAAATATTTCCAGCATAATATCAGATAAAAATGAAATTCTCAGGTCTCCAATATTAATACTGTGTACTCTATGTACATCAAACCTCAGCTCTCTGGCCCCTACATGTGGCATCCACCAGGAATATGTGAGCATTTGTACTTCAGTCTCCGCACTCATTACTGCCAGTACCTACATCAATATCATCTGTATTGATGCAAACATGTGGTCAATCTACATGAAAAGCATACAGAAAAATCATTCATGTTACCAATTCAATATGCGAAGAAATCATAATGAAATCAGACACATATGTTACATCTTTACACGTAATAACACGAACCCTACATCACAACTAACTTCACAACTACATAATCTACACCGTATGAGGTGGGCACGGGTATTTACAACATAAACATAAGCACAAGGAAGACACGACGTGGCCCGGCCATGCCTAAAATGATTTTGATGCAAGAAAAATGACGTCACACACTAAACCCCGGTCCTCTACCCTCTACGTGGACAATTACGCTACAGTCAGTGTCTACACGCCCCGAGCCAAGCCCACATCTTTCACAGAAGTACATAGAACACAAGCAACACTGCCAGCAGTAACAGTACACAGGGGGGTCCACCATGCAATCTACATTTTTACAAAATCTCTAGAGACATGTTAGTCTCCTACTTGTGAACATTCACATAATGACGTGAACAATAAAACAATGACGTGAAGATTCAACCACTGATGTGAACATTTACACAATGATGTGAACTTTCAAACAATGATCTGAACATTCACACAATGATTTTAACACTCACAAAATGATTTGAACCAAATGCTTTAACAATGAAAGACACAATCTACTTCTCTAACAGATAAAAATGGCATTATAAATCTTCCCAACAATTCCTGTCTTTGTGAAACATTCACCACAAGTGATCATTTTGTACTTCATATCTCTGCTCAGTCTACTTAATTGAAAGGGAAATGACTTTAACTAATAATGAATAACTAATAAACTCTGAAAATAAATCATATTCTGTTACATAGCCTCATTAATGTCTTGCTTAGTTAGCCATTATAAACATTTTATTGTTGTCTCTCTCATTTCTGTCCAAATAATAAAGACAAAGGTTATATCAACCAACATTAGTTTGGCGAATTCTGCAATATGGCAGAGTTACACACGATACAAATTTAATCAAAACTAATTTTCCAGAAAAATAAAAATATAATATTGAGAATAATGAAATGTCATAAATCTGAGACTAGTTTAGCTGCAGCAGAGAAAACCGACAATAACAGAGAGAAGATTAAACTTCTAGTGATCATTTCTGAAAAACGAGTTGAATCTTGCCATACAAGAAAATATTTGAATGAGATACCAACTGATGAAAGTAGTTGATCTGTAAGAAAACTAATCAGGAGCATCAACTATAACGTGCTCTCGCCGTGAAAGATAGTGCCAGTCACGTGCAGCTCTGTAAAAGGATTTATTGGGAAATAATATATTACTAATTGTGCAAACGCGGCATCAACTAAAGGCGTATGCCTCTGTGGCAGTACAAACGGAGTCAGAGATATTGTCTTTTTGTGGACTTTAATTGTATTAGAAATATTTACATATTGTTGTTGCATGTAAGTGTTGATAACACCACCAAAAAGGTAAATTTGTCAATATAGTGACAACACTGACACACAACAACAATGCCAGGTTCGCCACTGCCACAACAAAAACATCAGTATAACGTATGAAAACCTCTACAGGACTTCCCACTCACTCAACAGGACTAACAGATAAGAACTTAATGTTTGTAATGAATAGACTAAGTTCCAAGATACAGATCAAACATTATTGAATGAAAAAATGAATGGTGGAAGATGGAGATGAGGAAGGAAAATGAACTGCCAACATGGCAGGGTGATTTAACAAACAATACAAGAGCTTCACGTGCGCGTAGTCGGCGCCATGGGGAAGAAAAGCCTGACAACAATAAGCAAGTAAAAACAACTACTTACAGTATAGTGAACTTCCAACACATCTCTCGAACACACAAATATGTCCTGACAAGGACAGCATTCCTAACATCTACATATCAGTACAAGGTACAAGAACATTGTCTTAAAGGACAATATGCTGAGATAAAACTATTATATTACAAAAGCTGGCTTACAACTACTCCGCTGGGAAAAATGACCACTCAGCAAAACATTCTACACAAACGTCCCACATAACAAAATTTGCTCAAGCTTACATATTCTCTAGAAGTTACCTTGACTTTTCTCTAAAACTTCACGAGACGTATGACCCTAGTAAAATTGCCTGTCTACTGACCTTGGGTAATAAGGTGTCAAACATTTCCAAATGTAACTTTGTTACTAAATATAACTAGCCTAGACTGACGGCTCACCAAATATATTAATAATTACTGTGAAGTTGGCATGTCAAACTGACCTTGAGTAAACGAAAGTCCAAGTCCTACATTTTATGTACTAAATTTAGCCTGTCTAGACACGCTTAAAAATATTAATAAATATCCTTTGCTCTGGTTATGTTGACGTTGACATTAAGCTTTTTGACACTTCACAACTTTTCTTACTATCACCTGAGGTCTACTACACGTCAAGGCCATGTGGGCTGAGTAAGAAGTGAATTAAAGGGGGACTCAACTTTACAAAGCCTACTATCAATTCGATTTACTTGCTCTGAACTAATTTAAGGGCTTTAAAAACTAAGACTAAGAACTAAATCTATTTTGGATTACATCCTTAGATAATACAATAAGTACAGAATTCAAAGAATTTCATCACACCACCACCATGGTACAGGTCGTTAGAGTGCCACGAGACTATCACACCACCACCATGGTGCGCTGGTCGTTACAGTCAGAGTGCCACAAGACTATCATACTCACACATGTATAGCATTTTAGCCAGACCTGTAGGCTGGTCGTTACAGTCAGAGTGCCACAAGACTATCTCACCACCACCATGGTGCGCTGGTCGTTACGGTCAGAGTGTCACAAGACTATCACACCACCACCATGGTGCGCTGATCGTTACAGTCAGAGTGCCACAAGACTATCTCACCACCACCCTGGTGCGCTGGTCGTTACAATCAGAGTGCCACAAGACTATCTCACCACCACCATGGTGCGCTGGTCGTTACGGTCAGAGTGTCACAAAACTATCACACCACCACCATGGTGCGCTGGTGGTTACAGTCAGAGTGCCACAAGACTATCATACTCACACATGTATAGCATTTTAGCCAGACCTGTAGGTCTTGGGACAAACGGCCTGGCCACTCTCAGCAGATAGGAAAACAGAAGGAAGTGGTTGGTCACACTGAGACAGGCAGCCCACATCAGCCTTTACAATTCTCTACCCGGCAAAACATTCAAACTCCAAGGGGGGTAAACTGACAATCCTCATCTAGCACCTGGACAAGGAACGCGTCAAAGAAACGCTGCACTGGTTGACCTCGAACGTCAAGATGCAAATGGCCAAACTCCCTGTCCTGTTCTTGACAGACAATGAGGAGGCAGAAGACTCCATAGTGGAAAAAGGCCACTATAAATAGACCTTTCTATGCAGGCCCAAATTGTAGTCGCGACACTTAACGATTATATTTAAATCTAGCATCACGAAGGAGCTAAAATAGTATTTACATCACAAGGTAGAAAGACAACATTGCCCCACAAGTGGCGAGGACTCTCACGGGCAAGTGACAGCCCAAAGAAAAGAAGAAACCAGCGCCAAGAGACAGTACCACAAGCAGCACGTGCAGCAGGCTGTAGACAAAGAAGACATAGAAAGACCCGCCAGATCCATCATGGACCTTGAAGAACAAGCCGCAGACAGAAGCGAGCCTGCTCCAGAGATCACTGACGACGACATATTTAAGGAGGTCCAAAATAGAAAGAAGAGATGGCATCCAAAAAGACCGCCACAAATTCTGCCAAAACGGACAAGTCACCATGCACCCGAAGAGAAAGGGAGACAAGCAGCAGAACACCAGAAAACTGGCTTAGGGACAGAGTCAGAGGAGCAGAATCCACAGACAGAAGAGGCGGAGAAAGTCCACCTTCCAGATGGGGAACATATACATACAGAAGTGGCGTAGAACGTTCCCTTCTTAGTGGAGAAGCATCCATATACATAGGAGGCGGAGAAAGTCCCCTTCTCTCGGAGGACTACATGGTCTCACAAATACAGCTCACAAAGCTACCCTTCTCCTGGGCCCAGCATGCACCAGAAGACCCCTCAGATGACAAGGCCCCTCTCTTAATTTTCGCCTAACAAGAACTAACGTAGAACAGACTATCAACAAGACTTTCCTCCACGTCGATCTTTTTGTCTGCTTGTCCTAATCATGTAGTGGTTTATTTCTTAAACTGAAGACTCACAGCAGCAAGGTCAAGAAATATTGTTGTTGGTTTATTTAAGAAATTGTTTAGATCTTACAAGTTTAAATTGTGTGTCTCCCTCTTCTCTCAACATGGCTGATAAACATTTTCTTCTGTCTGTTAATATTATATGAATGAGAAGAAAGCTCAGTCAGTTAGTGCACCTAGCACATAAAACTCCGTCAGGTAGTACACCTAGCACATAGAACTCAGTCAAGTAGTGCACCTAGCACATATAACTCAGTCAGGTAGTGCACCTAGCACATAGAACTTATAAAGGTGGTGTACTTAGCATATAGGTAAAAAGATAAAATTCTTGTGCCCTTGCCATTAAGGCATATTAGAGAACACGGTGTTAGGCCCGTATTTTCTGTGACCTTCGGCACATAAAAGTGTGATGTGGTCAGTATCACACCTGGCCGCTTTACCTTCCAAGATTTCTCTGGTACCCAGTTTTAGAGGCTGGGCCGACCCCGTGGTCTTTTACAATGTGAACCAGAAAAAAAATCCCACTGCTGGGACTGAACAACCACATAGATACAGATCAGGGTTTATCCTTTATCACCTTTAACAAAGCGGTGATAAACCCAGAAAAAAAGCCAGAATCCTCTGATGCTTATCTCATATATACCAGAATTATAGAATCTGAAGCTCCGACTGTAAGATATTAAGAGAACATATTTCATAAGGTATCTAGAGATCACATTTGATCGTCGTTCGTTGCTCTTTTGGAAAACATATGGACAATGCAAACAGAAAGAGTAGTGGCACAGGGATCGAGAGCTTCTGAAATCGCCACTTCAAACATGCGAATGGAAAGTGAGGTTGTGTCGGTGGCGATGGAATGGTTAGTTTCTCATGATATAGTTAATGGTGTCACTCTGACAGATTCACAGAGTATGCTTCATAAGACTGAGAAGAATTTGCTACTAAAAGACTTAGCCCAGACAACTGTGGCAAGCCTAACGTGGCTGTACTGTACAGACATGCGGTAGTGCATATGAATGAAGAGAAAGATAAACTTGCTGGACAGGCATGCGGTAGTGCATATGAATGAAGAGAAAGATAAACTGCTGGACAGGCATGCGGTAGTGCATATGAATGAAGAGAAAGATAAACTTGCTGGACAGGCAAACTTAAGCAAGGATTTGTGTTCGTTAAAGGGGAAATAGTAGTAGACTGTTGTCCGCTATTCTACTATACACTATGTCTGCCTGCCTACCTATTTATGCCTGCTACTTAATATGCCTAATCATTTTAGGCCTACTATTTTCACTAGTACTTCAAAGCTTCAAAACTTGAAATTCCACTTCTACTATACCTAAGACTGCATTCATTCATTCATTTGCATGTCCCTTGTGGAACTTTGCCTGCCAAACAGCACTCCTGTAGGCCTCTCGGTTGTGAGCAAGATGGCCTGCTGCTGCTGCATCCATTTGAAGATCGTCAAAGATGTCTTGCAGCCATCTTCGTTTTGGTCTTCCTCTTTTTCTTTTTCCCATTATGTATCCTTCCAATATGGTCTTCTCTAAATTATCATGACGTTTAATGTGTCCAAAATATTTAAGTTTTCTCTCTTTAATACTCTTTACTAGCCAGCCTTCTTCAATATTAAGTTCTTGTAGTATAGATATATTTGTTGTTTTTTTTTTGTGTCCACGATATTTGGAGAACTCTTCTGTAGCATTTACATTCAAAAGCATCTATGTGTTTCTCAGCTGTTTTGTTAAGTGTCCAGGTCTCACAGGCATATGATGCGATGGTAAAGGTGCATGACCTTAAAAATCTTATTTTTGTAGTTCTGTCTCTCCACAGATTCTTTATTTGTTTTACTTTCTGAAGAACGATAGATGTCCTCCTTTTAATTTCCCTCGTATCTCCATTATTAGTTAGCAGTGATCCAAGATATTCAAAACTCTCCACTTCTTCCAATTTTTCCTCATTGATACATAGTTCAGCTGCCTTGTTTGTTTTGTCAGTTGTCATCACTTTAGTTTTCTTTGCATTAAGATAGAGGTTCTGCTCTTCGCTGTTCTTACGAACTGACATAATTAGTTTTTCCATTCTTTTTTGTGTTGTGGATAGTAACACTGTGTCATCAGCATATCTAATCTCTGGTATTTCATAACCTCCAATTCTTATGGCATCATAATATTCTTTGTCTACATCTTCTCTAACATTCCTCATTATTTTTTCATATAAAATACTGCATAGAACTATTTAATATCACCACGATAGAGTATCGAGACTTCACTCTTTTCAAACAGTCGAGGTCCGTCTCTTCCGTACTTTTAGATGTCGGCTTAGTGCCTGCTTGGAATCTGGTGGTGTTTGTTGGTAGATGTCGGCTTAGTACCTGCGTATAGTCTGATGGTGTTTGTTGGTAGATGTCGGCTTAGTGCACATTTATAGTCTGATGGTGTTTGTTGGTAGAAATCTGCTTAGTGCCTGCTTGGAGTCTGGTGGTGTTTGTTGGTAGATGTCGGCTTAGTACCTGCTTATAGTCTGATGGTGTTTGTTGTTAGATGTCGGTTTAGTGCATGCTTATAGTCTGATGGTATTTGTTGTTAGATGTCGGCTTAGTGCCTGCTTAGAGTCTGATGGTGTTTCTTGGTAGATGTCGGCTTAGTGCCTGCTTGGAGTATGGTGGTGTTTGTTGGTAGATGTCGGCTTAGTGCCTGTTTGGAGTCTGGTGGTGTTTGTTGGTAGATGTCTGCTTAGTACCTGCTTGGAGTCTGGTGGTGTTTGTTGGTATCTGCTTACTATCTGATGACAGACTAACTCTCCAGGGAACGGCTTTCACTCAGTGGTAACACAAATAGCAGCTTTATAGATCACGATGGCTTTATTGGTGCAGATGATGGCATAATGGCGATGACGATGAGTTGAAACAAAGGCAGTAGCAAATCCTATAACCCGATATTACGTTACTGCAGCAAGACAACAAAATGTGATTCCCCGCGTCTATTGACGACACCGGAATCCTACCACTGTATTGGAGAGACTGTGGGAAAATGATGAGCTGGAATAGAAGAACAATTTGTGAAGTGATTGCTGGAGCTAGGACAAGTTAAAGTTGCTGGCAGGAAATCTGAACTGTGTGGCAGAAAACGCATATCAAACTAACATCTGACAGGAACTATAAACAAACATACTCTTCGGCTGAGCTTGTATGGGGTTGTCCAATATACAGTGAAACCGGAATTTTGAACATTAGATTTTATCCTTATTCAAGAAACACATATCAACACAGACACGGAAGATAAACAAATCACACAAAGCTTAAGACTAAAACACTCACGGTTTAGTTTAGGCAGCATACACAAAGGAGTAGCAATACTACAATTATCAGAAGACTGGCAAATTATAGGGCACAACAGAGACGATAGAACAGCAATATTGCAAATAAAATACAAAAGCTCAAACCTCAACAAATACACATCAGTCAATATATACTCTCCGGCTGTGACATGTCAGCAGGGTAGTTTCAACGACAAACTCTCACAGACACCAACATCATTCCACAGAAGACAAAATGTTACACCCGCTGATTTAACTCTCACAGACACTAACATCATTACACAGAAGACAAAATGTTACTCCCGCTGATTTTAACTCTCACAGACACTAACATCGTTCCACAGAAGACAAAATGTTACTCCCGCTGATTTTAACTCTCACAGACACTAACATCATCCCATAGAAGACAAAATGTTACATCCGCTGATTTTAACTCTCACAGACACTAACATCATTCCACAGAAGACAAAATGTTACACCCGCTGATTTTAACTCTCACAGACACTAACATCATCCCACAGAAGACAAAATGTTACACCCGCTGATTTTAACTGTGCCCTACACGACTTTGATCTGTGGAAAGGAACAGTCGACAAACGTTTTAGCCGAACAAACAGAGGAGAACTCATACAAACAGACATAATACACAACGTCATAGATGAACACGGACTAGTACACACGTACAGACACACATGCCCAAGTGGCAGGGAAGCCACACACGCAGACATGATCAACATAAACAGTCGACGATGAGTCAGACTAGACAGAAATTACGTGCCAGAAAATGTCCTAATAAACAACATACAACACATAGACACGACATTAAAATACACAGACCATAATTCTGTTATGTTGACACTAAACACAACTCCCACACTTCTCATAAACAAACACTTCCCACATTCCAACAACAGCCTGCCAGGCAAACATAACTATGTAGGCAACATAACAGAAGTGTCAACACATACACCCAAGACCTGCCCAAAACCAACATAACAGAAGTGTCAACACATACACCCAAGACTTGCCCAAAACCAACATAACAGAAGTGTCAACACATACACCCAAGACCTGCCCAAAACCAACATAACAGAAGTGTCAACTCATACACCCAAGACTTGCCCAAAACCAACATAACAGAAGTGTCAACTCATACACCCAAGACTTGCCCAAAACCAACATAACAGAAGTGTCAACTCATACACCCAAGACTTGCCCAAAACCAACATAACAGAAGTGTCAACTCATACACCCAAGACTTGCCCAAAACCAACATAACAGAAGTGTCAACTCATACACCCAAGACTTACCCAAGACCAACCTCATAAAAAACTGGGACATACTAAAGAACAGGATCAAAGAGATAACACAAAACTTACCAACACACATACACAAACAAAGCAAAACATGTTAGAAAACAGACAAAATATACAACTTAAAACAACATCATAATCGCCAGAAGTGTCGCAGTAGAAATATGCATCATCCCATAACTGATAGACACAGCAAACATCTTCTGTCTACCTACAGTCAACACCTGTATCATGCCGTAACTGATAGACACAACAAACATGTTACTCCTACATACAGCCAACACGTGCATCAAGCCACAACTGTTATATACAGCACACATCTTCCCCTTATCTACAGTCAACATCAGTAACATCCCACAACGGATACATACAGCAAACAATTTCTACTATATAAGTCAACACCAGTAACATTCTAAGACATCAAACTTTTTCCCAGTACGTACAGTCAAGATGTGTGTCATACCACAACAGGTGTACACAACAAACATCTTCCCCCTAACTACAGTAAACGCCTGCATCATCCCCCAACTGATAAACTAAGCAAACATCTTCCCTCTAACTGCAGTCATTACCTGTAATATCCCACAAGAAATATATACAGCAACTATCTTTACTACATACAATCAAGAACTGAAACATCCTACAACAGAAACGAACAGCAAACATTTTCTCCCTCTGTGCCATCCTACAACAGTTATACAGAACAAACATCTTCCCCCTAACTACAGCCAACACCTGTAACATTCCATAACAGCTACGTACAGCAAACATCTTCCACTGTATAGAGTCAAGACCTGCATTATGTCACAGCTGATATACACAACAGATGCCTTCCCCCTAAATACAGACAACACATGTGTCATCCCACAACTGATATACAAACCAAACATCTTGCCATTACTTACAGTCAACACCTGTGTCATCAACAACTGATATATGCAGCAAACATCTTCCCTCTACTTACAGTCACCATCTGCCTCATCCCATAATTGATATAGACAGCATACATCTTCCATCTACTTACAGTCAACACCTGCCTCATCCCACAACTGACATAGACAGCAAACATCTTCCCTCTACTTACAGTAAACACCTGCCTCATCCCACAACTGACATAGACAGCAAACATCTTCCCTCTACTTACAGTAAACACCTGCATCATCCCACAACTGATATAGACAGCACACATCTTTCCTCTAAAAACAGTCAAACCTGTTGGATCCCACAACTGATATACAAACACACCTCACAACTGATATACAAACACACCTCACAACTGATATACAAACACACCTCACAACTGATATACAAACACACCTCACAACTGATGTACAAACACACCTCATAACTGATATACACAGCAAACATCTTCCCCTATCCTAGGAGTCAGTTAAAGGAATAATTTCACTGAATTATGATTTTATTTTCTGACACACTGTACCAAGCATCCAACAGGAAACATTCATATAATATAAGAAAAGAGGTGACATCTCCTTACAAGATAAGAAAAGAGGAGGCATCTCCCTACAAGGTAAGAAAATAGAGAACATCTCCTTATATGATGAGAAAAGAGGGGACATCTTACAAGACAAAACAAGAGAAGGCATCTCCTTACAAGACATAGCAACACAGATCCAGGCACTCAGGATTAAATATTTTGAGCAAATCATCCAACAGCCACAACAACACACACTAGCTCACTACTACGTTGAGCTGAGACTAACAAAACTTTGTAAATTAAACAACGCACATCCCTATCACTTTGGTAGCATGCCACTCTCTACAGACAATGTATACAAAGTGTAACTGGACATGGACAATTAATAAACATGAAAACATCAGACACCTACAAACATCTGGTCAGAGAACAAGACCCGCCACTACTTGGCAGAATAAAGAAATGATACACACAGACATTTCACAACCTAGACATGATATAAACTACACCGAAGACAAGAGAGGTAACTCACAGATTACTTTTCAACATGACACTCACTACACAAGGAGTAGCCCACAAAGTCAACAGACTTATTAAATGTAAAGTATGTGAAAGAAACATACAAGAAACAGAATACCACATTTTCTTTGAATGCAGAACTGTCTCATTAGATTTAAAACTTCTCACTCAAGAATTAGAAACAAGAACAACAGAGAAAGTAGGTATCTATAGAGCTATTATGTTAAATACTAGCTCTTGAACATGCACACACAAAAGAGTTTATAATTTTTCTGGCAGACTCTAGGTATATTGTTCGGCAATATAGAAAAAAGATAAATTAGAAACACAGCAATGTAGACAACAGGCAATGTAGAAAAAGGCAGTGTAGAAACAAGGCAATGTTTGAAAACATAACTTTCACTAAAGAATCATTTGTGTACCTTTTTGCATTGGTTGGTATGCCAAGTTAGTCATGTTACCATCGTAGGATGTATGCCTTAATTTGCTCAGCCTTGATCTTTTTTGTATCACCCACACTGCTTTATCTAATACAATAGAATGTAATCTGGTCCAGCCAATTACTCAGATGTAAAAACAAAGTCAATGTATGTTGTAACAAAACAGTCACAATGTATGTTGTAACAAACTCATAGCATATCTATTTAATCTTTATAATAAGTTGTTGATCATAACTGTTCTGTATAAATTATGTCTAAAACTGTCATGTTCTGATAGTTACAAAAAGTGACAATACACGTATGTGCTAGAAAATGTTCAGATACATCGTCAAAGAGATCTAAACTGAAAAAAAAATAAAACCATAATTTAAGTCCAGTATGAAATTTACACACTGTCATCATCTTTAATTAAAACCTAAATTACACGTGTCTAATTGTTTACTTACTATCAGGAAACTTTAAAATTTGAAATGTTGTCTTTAAAGATGGCCTCAAGTAGCAGACCAGACTTTGTATCATCCAGCATGGCCGGGATATGGATAGTTTGTTTTTTACTTGTCTTCATTGTAGACCTAAATACAGCTTATCCACGTCACGTGTGTCATCCAGGTACATACCTGGTCACAGCAAGAAATGACCTAGATTTCTGCCTACCTTGTACTGATGGTGTCAACTTCATGCCAGACTCGTGGCACACTCACAGAAACTGCTACAACTGTACACAGATACGGGACCAGGACTTGGAGATTCTCGTCACAGAATGTACCAGAACTCACGATGCTCAGATCTTGTGTACACCTGGATACTATAGAAGGAGAGCCAGAAACAAGCGTGAGCAAGACAGGTGTGAGAAGTGTTTTGAGTGTGAGCAACCAACTCTAGCATGTCAGAGTAATCATGACACGGTCTGTTGTGGGGCACCGTACTATGAGGCTGTCAAAGACAATGACGGGATGTATATTTGTGTTGAGCGTCACGTTTTGTGTGACCCTGGACATTTTCTACATCCACAAACCAGACAGTGCAGTCCGTGTCCTCCAGGAACATGTATGACAAAAGACAAACATGACAACACGGCCTGCAGACTCTGCCAGACACTCTCAGACCTGAAACCACATCAAACCATTCTTCACGACTGTAACAGCACACATCAAACTATCATTGGCTGTGAGTCCGGGTACTTCATAGACTCTCCGGGAGATTTAGTGACGGACCAAGTGAAATGTTTACCATGTAAGAAATGTGAACATCAGGGACGTGAATGTGATATGTATCACAACACAGTCTGTTGTGATCACCCAGGAATGACCATCGTGGACACAGATTCTGGTCCCATGTGTAGACCAGCTGACCAGACTAAAATGCCAGAAAATTTGAGAAGGAATATCACAGGTGAGACATCTTTGTACAAGTTTATTATCTGATCTTTATATATCAATATCCAATAATTCAGGGTGAGATTGTCTGCCAAAGTCATTGTGTCTTCCTTGGTTTTTGTTAGATATATAAAATGTTTATGGACATTTCCTTGGAGTGTTTTATTTGTAATTTAAAAATACAAAAATCATTGTCTGCATGAACTCTTCATCTTCAACTTACAACTAGTCCATTTGTTGTTGGTTCATCGATTATATGTTGTTATATATTATTATATATTATTATAATTATATGTATTCATCATCATCGCCATCATCAGGTGCCGTGACGACTGGCGTTGGCTATTATGCTTCTCCAGAGTACCCGATCCTTTATGCAGGCCATCAGCTCAGTTTGTGATCTCCTCTCACACCATCCCGTCAGACTGTCCAGTATCATTTCTCTTGGTCTTCCTCTTGATCTTCTTCCTTCTATTTTTCCTGTTGTTATAATATTTTCAATGCCCCCTCTTCTCATTGCATGTCTTATGAAAGTACATTGTCTCTCTCTTATCTTTCTGACAAGGTTTTTGTCTCTGCAGCTCTTCTCATACATTCTTCATTAGTTATTTTTGCTGTCCAGGGGATTCGCAATATTCTTCTAATAAACCACATTTCTGCTGCTTCCAGTGATTTTTGTGCGGACTTGCCTATTGTCCATGATTCACTTCCATATAACAAGATAGGTTCAATATATCATTTTAGGACTCGTTTTCTAACATTCATTGATAAGGATGTGTTAGCTAATATGTTTCTCATTCTCTGAAATGCAGTCTTTGCTTGGCCTATTCTGTTCCTAATTTCTGTTTTGCATTTCCCATCTGAAGTTATTACTGCTCCAAGGTATTTGAATTTCTGCACCTGCTTCAGAATGGTTCCGTTTAATTTAATACTGCATGCTGGTGGATTCTGTTTCTTAGATATAACCATAGTCTCTGTCTTTTTGATGTTCAAAGTAAGGCCTTTCTGTTCACTTTCTTTGGCGACTTTATCCAAGAGATTTTGCAGGTCTTGTTGTTAATGAGCCATTCGTGGTTTCACCGTGAGACAGTGTGAACTTAGACATGCATGGCTTAATCTTTGAGACAAGCATATTGTCATCTAAGGAACCTCGACTGAACTATATGTATTATTCTGTTATATTTTGTGTTCATTTTACAGAGAAAAATTTCAAAAGAATGTGCAATATAGCAACTGCCACAGCCATTCCTGGCATTACAAACGTAAAGAAACTGACTTTTGTATGAGACATTGCACTTTTTTTTAACAGAAATTTCGCTGCTGAAGATGTTGTCAGAACTTTAATGTCTTGAAAGTTATTTTGAAATACGCGTAAATTTGTAATATGGACCTAACATTAGCAACATTTTGCTGACATAGAAAAGAAGCACTTGAGCAGAAAACTAAACATATTACATCTGCCTGTAAACATCTGATACTACCACAGAGAAAAACAAATGACATTGAATGTCTGCCATCACAGCATGTCGGACAAGCCATGTGTGTGCCGTTCTCGTCTGTGAGAGAGATGTCAGAACCGTGGATGATCTCCAGAACACAAAGAGTAGTTGTCTGTGAGAGAGATGTCAGAACCGTGGATGATCTCCAGAACACAGAGAGTAGTTGTCTGTGAGAGAGATGTCAGAACCATGGATGATCTCCAGAACACAGAGAGTAGTTGTCTGTGAGAGAGATGTCAGAACCATGGATGATCTCCAGAACACAGAGAGTAGTGAACTCCAGATACGGACTGGACTCGAACCCACGCCTCAAATCAGAGACTGAGAGACAGAACTTGTGCTTTCCATTCGGCCACTCCTGTTCCCATGTTATCAATAATTTTCATGAAACAAAAGTTTCTTGTTTTGTCACGTGGTCATGATGCTGACAGATTCGTTGAGTTTGTTCTAATCATGTTTCTGCTGTTGTTGCTGTTGTTGTTATTGTTATTTATGATGCTGTTGTTGTAGCTGTTGTTGCTGTTGTTGTTGTTGCTGTTTTTGCTGTTTTTGTTTCTACATCTTCACGGAAGCCGATATAGTAAAGATAATTAAGAAGAGAACCGTGGGTGTCGTATGGGGAGTGGGTTAATACGGCCATGTTTTCCAGATCCGAGGGGGAGCTAAAATTTAAGGATGAGTCTGTTAGTTCTTTAGTAAACTTCACCAACCTGGGTACTCCACCACCCTAGGAACTCCACTACCCTGGGTACTCCACCACACTGGGTACTCCACCACCCTGGGTACTCCACCACCCTAGGAACTCCACTACCCTGGGTACTCCACCACCCTAGGAACTCCACTACCCTGGGTACTCCACCACCCTAGGAACTCCACTACCCTGTGTACTCCACCACCCTAGGAACTCCACTACCCTGGGTACTCCACCACCCTAGGCACTCCACTACCCTGGGTACTCCACCACCCTAGGAACTCCACTACCCTGGGTACTCCACCACCCTAGGAACTCCACTACCCTGGGTACTCCACCACCCTAGGAACTCCACTACCCTGGGTACTCCACCACCCTAGGAACTCCACTACCCTGGGTACTCCACCACCCTGGGTACTCCACCACCCTAGGAACTCTACTACCCTTAGTACTCCACCACCATAGGAACTCCATTACCCTGGGTACTCCACCACCCTAGGCACTCCACTACCCTGGGTACTCCACCACCCTAGGAACTCCACTACCCTGGGTACTCCACCACCCTAGGAACTCCACTACCCTGGGTACTCCACCACCCTAGGAACTCCACTACCCTGGGAACTCCACCACCCTAGGAACTCCACTACCCTGGGTACTCCACCACCCTGGGTACTCCACCACCCTAGGAACTCTACTACCCTTAGTACTCCACCACCATAGGAACTCCATTACCCGGGATACTCAACCACCCTATGAACTTCACTACCCTGGGTGCTCCACGACCCTAGGAACTCCACTACCAAGGGTACTCCACCACTCTAGGGACTCCACCACCCTAGGAACTCCACTACCCTCTGAAATCCACCACCCTAGGGACTCCACCACCTTGGGTACTCCACCACCTTAGGAACTATACCACCTTGGGTACCCCACCACCATAGGAACTTCACTACCCTTGTTCCTCCACCACCATAGGAACTCCATCACCTTGGGGACTCCACCGCCCTAGGAACTTCAGTACCCTGGGTACTCCACCACCCTAGTAATTTCACAATACTGGGTACTCCACCACCCTAGGAACTTCAGTACCCTGGGTACTCCACCACCTTAGGAACTCCACCACCCTGGGGACTCCACCACCTAGGAACTTCAGTACCCTGGGTACTCCACCACTTTAGAAACTTTAATACCCTGGGTACTCCACCGCCCTAGGAATCACAGTGTCCTGGGTACTCCACCACCTTAGGAACTCCACTACCCTCGGAATTCCACCACCCTGGGGACTCCAACGCCCTAGAGACTCCACCACCCTGGGGATTCCAAGGCCCTAGAGACTGCACCACCCTGGGGACTCCAGCACTCTGGTGTGAAGAAGCCGAGCTTGATCTTCTGTACTCGCCGGTTTGAAGGTCAGGTGCTCGATCCTTCGCAGATCTTGGTACGGGAGGGGGGGGGTGGGGGAACGTGCTAGTGGTCACTTTATAGTTGAGCTGGCAGAGCTTAAAAATGTGTTAGGTGAGATCAGTCTTGTTGAGGCTATACGGCGGGCAGCACGTGTCTACTGCGGGAGCGATCGTATGTGATATCGTGCAGTGGCTGTACAGTTTGTCCTAAGTCTAATGATTGTGCATATATGGAACTGTCAGCAACGATCTCAAGATGCTGTTCGGGGCGCATCATGTGTTTGTGAAAGTAAATTTTTCGTAAGTTGCCCTAAGTCGGAAGTAAAGTTTTGTTAAGTTTGTATGTGGAGCTGTGTTTCAGTATTGTATGTGTTACTAACTTTTTTGCTGAGTTTATGGTTAAGAAAACTTGGCAAACAACTATGCGAGCCCTATGTGACGTTAAACTGCACAGGAAGGATGTAAGATGTAAGATGCATGGTTAAGAAGTTTGAAAAGTTCATTGTGTGATTTAAATGGCTTATTAAGCTTGAAATTGTGTTGTTATATTATGAGAAGATTAATGACATGAAGTTGTGTTGTCTAAGCGTATGGTGCCACACGTGTTTCATGTTAAGTCAGTTTTTTAAACTGTCTAGCTCATAACTTATAAGTTGTATATTCATTGATCTGTGTTTGTTTATAGTGAGCCATAAAACATGTGTAAGTAAGTGTTTATATCACAATCATTTGTTCATGAATTGTGTTATATGTGGGGTGCAGGCCAGATCTGCGGATGAGGTTTGAGTCATGGAGTTTTATCTGCTGTCCTTTAAGTACTTCAATAGGTAAATAACTAAAGAAGTTGTGGAGAGGAACAGACAGAACTACAAAAATAAGATTAAGGGCATGCATCTTTCCCATCGCAACATATGCCTGTAAGACTTAACAAAACAGCTGAGAAACACATAAATGCCTTTGAATGTAAATCCTACAGAAGAGTTCTTCAAATATCTTGGACACAAAAAAGAACAAACAGATCCATACTCATTCAATCATTCAATTATTGATTTCCATGTTCCTTGCGGAACTTTGCCTCCCTAACAGCACTCCTGTAGCCCTCTCGGTTGTGAGCAAGATGATCTGCTGCTGATCCATCCATTTGCAGATCATCAACGATGTCTTGCAGCCATTTTCGCTTTGGTCTTCCTCTTTCTTTATCCCATTATGTACACTTCCAAGACGGTCTTCTCTAGATTATCATGACGTTTAAATGTGTCCAAACTACAATACATTAATATTGAAGAAGGCTGGCTAGTAAAGAGGATTAAACAGAGAAAATTTAAATATTTTGGACACATTAAACGTGATTATAATTTAGAGAAGACCATTTTGGAAGTGTACATAATGGGGCGAAGAAAGAGAGGAAAAACAAGGCGAAGATGGTTGCAAGATATCGTTGATGATCTGCAAATGGATGCATCAGCAGCAGGCCATCTTGTATGAAACCTAGAGGACATCAGGAAAGCTGTTATGGAGTAAAAGTTCCGCAAGGGTCATGCAAATGACTGACCGACTGACTTTGAAGGAAATAGGAAGGACGGAATTGAGTTGAATGTCAGGCTGCGACCAGGCATAAGACGGAAGGATTGTTGCTAAATATGTAATGGTCAGATGTAAGTAGGCGAGTAGAGAACTTATGGAGAAGGAGAAAACATTTGGAGGAGTAGTGCCAAGTTGATGCCTCGTAGAACTGTACTAGAAGAGGTTTTGTCAATGAGGCACGTGCAATGAATGTTTTATTTGGTAGGTTTTCTAGAACTAAATGAATGTGAGAGATTCTTGAATTTATGTAGCGGTTTCTCTGTGATGTTAAGAAGTGTTAAATGATTGTTTTTCCTCTTGTGTTTGATATATCAGGTTTCATTTGATGTTGGCGGTGACTGATTGATTGATTGATTGATTGATCTTTATTTCAAAAGGGTTAAGAATTGGGCACGCAGGCCCGTCTAACATTCTGCCCTTTATCATACATCTTTCACTCTATTCCAGACATTCTACAAATATGCTGTTCACATAACAAACATAACTAACATTGAAGCTGAGAGACATAAAATAAAATATAACATTTACGTTTCACTCTTAAACATTCACTCAGTATAGAAGTAACTACATACATTATAAATGACTATCTACTAAACAAAATTTTCGGGACTATACAGAAAACAATTAATTGTATTCGGTGTCTGTAAGAGCAGCTTAAGATAACTTTTAAGTTTTATAATTCATGGAGGCATGTAGTCGACATCAAATAGATACTGGGAAAGCTTGTAGTTGTACGAAGGAGTATAATTTATATTTTTTATATAGGATGGGAGGGTATTCCAAAGATGAGCAGCAGAATAACTAAAGCTTTTCTTGTAAAAATCAAGTCTAGGTTTTGGAGGACATATGTTGTTCAAGCGTTGGCTGCACTTTGGGCTAAATTTAAACAGGTTCCATAGATAAGGCGGGGCATGCCGTGAAAGAATCTGATGTACTAACTTGGCTTTGTTGAAGAGGAACCTGTTCTTAAGGGGTAGTATTTTGATACGTTTGTGATGATTAGTTGTTTATGCTTGATCTTTGTCACTAATGAGCTTTATTGCTCGCTTTTGGAGAGAGCAAAGCCTGAGCAACCATCCCAAACTGTTGAGCAATAGTCTAAATGTGTTTGTATATGAGCTATGTAGTATGTCTTCCTAGTGTCTTGATCTATGAAGTGCTTAATTTTAGCTAATTGGTATACTTTTTGTGCGATGAGTTTTGTTAGACATTGCACATGAGAGTTCCAGGTCAGATGTTGGTCAATAATAAGACCTAGTGTTTTGTGCTCGCTAACGTTTTCTATCTGTGATGTTTCTGTACAGAGCCGAAGTGTTGTTTTTGTTGCATTTTGTAGTTTCTGTCTCGTTGTTATGAGCATTGATTTTGTTTTATCGGTGTTTATAATCATGCCATTATTTTTGCTCCATCCAATTAAATTGTATAACTCGACCTGAAGAGTTGATTCTAGATTAACACAATCGTAGTCACTGATGTAGACTGTGCAATCATCGGCAAAAAGGTCACAAGAAGAGTGTTTAAGATAAAGTGGAAGATCATTGATATAGATAGCAAAGAGCAACGGGCCTAGAATAGAACCTTGCGGAACACCAGTGTCAACTTTAGCAGAATTTGATAGAGAATTGTTGAAGAATGCTACCTGTTGTCTGTCTGAAAGAAACGCAATTAATTTTATTAGGTCAGGGTGCAGTCTATAAGTCTTTATTTTTCTTACAGGAATATCGTGGTCAATCATATCAAATGCCTTTTTAAAGTCGACAAAGATGGCACCACATATTCTGTCTTCATTTATGTTTACTAACCAGTTTTCTGTCATTTTGGTAAGAGCTGTGTGACAGGAATGATTGGGTCTAAAGCCTGACTGACTGTCTATGAGTAAATTGTTCTCTTGCATGTGTCGTAGAGTTATTTTGTGTATGTGTTTTTCGAGTGGTTCTGATAATGACGATAATATGGATATTGGTCTATAGTTGGTAAGATTGTTGGATGAGCCAGATTTAAAGCGAGGATACACCTTAGCAGTTTTAAAAGCCTCAGGGAAATAGCATTTTGCAATGCACTGGTTGTAAATATATGTTAGTGTATGTGAAATGACAGGTGCAGCATAACGTAAGATCTTATTACTAATATCACCAAGCCCAGCTGTACTGTTGTTTTTTAAGGTTAAGAGATAACTGTGAACTTCACTGACTGTTAAGAATGGAATGTGTAACTGTTTAAAATCAGTACATCTGCTGTCCAGGAATGTTTGTAGTTCATGTAAGTCGCATACAGGAGCTGATATTGATGATTTAAGAACCTTGATTTCTTCTCTGAAATGTGAGCTAGTGTATGCACGATTGATGGCTTGAGAATCAAATTCTTTTCTTTTATTTGATAGGGTATTTATGGCTTTCCAAATTGATTTACTGTCTGATTTATTCTGTATTAGATTCCTGAAATAATTTTTTTTCTCTTGTCTTATTAAGTATTGAACTTTGTTTCTGAGTGAACGGTAGGTCATAAAGTCCTTGATTTTGTGCGCCCGATCACGTTCTCTCATGGATTGTAGTATTTCAGGTGTTATCCAAGGTGACTTCGTCTGGTGTTTTACTCTCACCTCTTTCATGGAGACATGTTTGTCTAATATATCTCTGAAGATCTTTAGCCAATATTCTATTGCCTCATCAGGGTCAGTTAGTTGGTACACGTGTGTAAGTGAAGATTCTTGCAAATCATTAAGGAATAATTCTAGGTTAAATTTTCTGAAGCTCCTAAATTTCATACTGATGTGATTGTGTTTAGGAAGTTTATATCCCTTTCTTGTCCACGTACAGCAGACTGGGTAATGATCATTTAACGAAGTATGAGGGATGTTACATTCAATGATGTTTTCTGGCTGGGCTACATATATATGATCTAATAATGTGGATGATACTTCTGTTACTCTGGTAGGTTTGGTGACAATTTGGCAAAGATTATAGGATAATATAATATTGCTCCAAGTTAGATTTGATTGTGTTAGATCTATGTTGAAATCTCCAAGAATGATAATATCTTTGAACCTAAAGTTTGAAACCTCATCCATCATAGTCGTGAAGTGATCGTACCACAGAGATGATGCATTTGGATTACGGTACAAAAGTCCAATAATTAATGGACTCTGGTTTGGCATGTTAACTTCCACCCAAATACACTCTACTTCTGATGATTCGAGGTCTTCTCTACGACTAAACTGAATAGTTGTGGAGACATACATTACTAGACCTGCTTCTAGTTTCCTGGTTGGGTCACGCCGGATCAGGTTAAAACCGTTAATTCTAATATCTTCATCGGTTATGTTCCTATTTAAACGGCTTTCAGAGAAGCCAAAAATGTGGAAATTTTGATGTAATATGTGTGTTACTTCAGGAATTTTACCTAATAGGTGATATATATTCAGATGAGATGTTTGCTGGTAGTTCTGGGGTGATAAAATAGAAAAGAGGGTAGCAGATCAAAGGCACTAATTATGAAAACAATAATCTGGGTGGAATATGTCAGAACCTGCAGAAATGGAGAGTACACCATGCCATTCTGGAAATTTGTCACCTTTCTTTTCTGAAGGCAGCAATTTAGCCGAGCTCCAAATATTAAAGAATGTGAAGAGGGTTGTAAGAGGTTTGACATATGCAAGAAATAGTGATTTCCTGAACAAAGAGACATTGCCAGTAAACCCTCAGTCGTGCACAAACAAGAACATTTATTAAGCACGAACAAAAACACAAGTTTATTTGTTTACACCGGGGACTCCACCTAAGTCTGCATCATTAACTAGGCTGGGACTCCACCTAAGTCTGCATCATTAACTAGGCTGGGACTCCACCTAAGTCTACATCATTAACTAGGCTGGGACTCCACCTAAGTCTGTATCATTAACTAGGCTGGGACTCCACCTAAGTCTGTATCATTAACTAGGCTGGGACTCCACCTAAGTCTGCATCATTAACTAGGCTGGGACTCCACCTAAGTCTGTATCATTAACTAGGCTGGGACTCCACCTAAGTCTGTATCATTAACTAGGCTGGGACTCCACCTAAGTCTGCATCATTAACTAGGCTGGGACTCCACCTAAGTCTGTATCATTAACTAGGCTGGGACTCCACCTAAGTCTGCATCATTAACAAGGCTGGGACTCCACCTAAGTCTGCATCATTAACTAGGCTGAGACTCCACCTAAGTCTGTATCATTAACTAGGCTGGGACTCCACCTAAGTCTGCATCATTAACTAGGCTGGGACTCCACCTAAGTCTGCATCATTAACTAGGCTGGGACTCCACCTAAGTCTGCATCATTAACTAGGCTGGGGCTGTTTCTGTGAGTAGCAACGAAGAACTAGGACATGCCTTGATTGGCTGTGGGTGGCTATCTCTGATGCTAGCATGTCAGTGTGGGAGGGTTTGTGGTGTACGCTGTTTCCGCACGTTGTAGCGCCATCATAGTGTTGTGGGGGAAGCGTTCCTTCCCATCAGGTCAATTTGGTTATGTCCGATGTTGTTGTTGTGGCCGTACTCCGCGTTATGTCCATAATTCCACGAGAACCCGTTTTGCTGGAACAACAAACTGTAAGAAATGGAAGGTAGAGACCCATAGAAAGCTCTGATGTTCTTATGTTTCTTCTTAATTTTATTGCTTAAACTGTCTGTCTATTCGGACCTTCTCTCTCTCTCTCTCTCTCTCTCTTTCTCCCTCTCTCTTTCTCTCTCTCTGTCTCTCTCTCTCTCTTTCTCCCTTTTGAAATAAAGATCAATCAATCAATCCCTCTCTCTTTCTCTCTCTATCTCTCTCTCTCTATAATACCTCACTGACCGACTTGACCGAGATCTCTACGGGAAATGTCTTATTGTCCTCACTGCCCCTGCTCTCTTTTACTATCTAAATATTTGCTGCCTTGTTTTATAATTCCCGTACGGGTTAAGTTTCATGTGCACTCTTCTGTTACTATTTCTGTCCTCCTATTAATAATACTCTCACATAACTCGCTTCTGTTACTATTTCTCTCCTCCTATTACTAATACTCTCACATAACTCCCTTCTGTTACTATTTCTGTCCTCCTATTATTAATACTCTCACATAACTCCCTTCTGTTACTATTTCTCTCCTCCTATTACTAGTACTCTCACATAACACCCTTCCTGTGCAAGAGTGTTAAAAAACAATTAAAATCAAACCAAGTCCTTCCCTTCTCTATTGGGGCATGTATAAGGGTTACCAATCTTGGCAGTATACCATCTTATTTAATATTTAAATGTAGCCTAAGTCAAGAATATAAAAGAACAAAATTTCCTAAATATTGCACACAGAAAACAACTAACAATGTCCGACATTGTTTAACAATACTAATTCATGAAACCAGATAGACTACATATTAATTAAGAAACGATTCCTAAATGCATTACTGACAACAAAAACCGTGCCAGGAGCCGACTGCAATAGTGACCATGACCCACTCTGTGGAAAAAATGGATTAAAGATAAAGAAAGCATGCAGAAAAATGAGAAACATTAAACTGAATACAGAACTCCTTAAAAATAACCAAGAACTGCGAGAAAAATGCAAAGTTATTATAACAAATAGATACAATGCAACAGCAAAGATAAATGGTATATATGAACAATGGGCAATATTATGAGATATTATCTACCAAACTGTTAAAGAGACAATACTACCAAAAAAAAAAGAAACTTTAAAAATAAATAGATGACCGACGACATCTAAGAGGAGGATATGTAAACAAGAAAATATAGGATCAAAAACAAAGAAATAAGACGCAAATGCAGAGAAGCAAACGAAGTGTGGTTAAATGACAAGTGCAGACAGATAGAGGACTCTCATAATAAAGACAGCAAAAACATGCACAAACGAATTAATGAACTCACAGGCAGGAAAACAAAATATACCACAGGATGCCTGAAATCGAAAGAAGGTAAAATGTTAATGGGAAAAGAAGACATTGTGGACAGGTGGTCAGAGTATATCGGTGTTGTATATGGAGGAGAAAGATCAGGATTAACGCCAGATACTGAAAACTGTGATGGACCACCAATACTTGAAGATGAAATCATAGATGCCATCAAACACATGAAGAAAGGAAAAGCGACTGGGCCTGATAATAAAAAATATAAGAAATAGAGGCACTAGGGGAAACAGGAGTATAAATAATAAACAAGTTATTGAATGACATTTACAACAGTGGTTATATTCCCAGTGAGCTGATTACATTCACGTTTATTGCACTACCAAAGAAACCAGGTGCAAAGGAATGTGACGACCACCGGATTATCAGCCTCTCATGTCACATTACGAAACTACTTCTGAGAATCATTATGAGAAGAACAAGGAAAAAGATAAAAATGGAAATAGCAGATTTGTTGAAGGAAAGGGAACACACAGTGCCATTTAAGCTTGACGAACACTAGCAGAAAGAGCTTTAGAAGTACAGAAAGATCTCTACTTATGCTTCATTGATTACACCAAGGCATTTGACAAGGTGAAACATAATGAAATTATTAAAATGCTTGAAGACATCATTATAGACGGCAGAGACCTGAGGATTGTAAAACATCTATACTGGCATCAAGAAGCAGCAATTCGAGTTGAATGTAGAACTGGAAAATATCGACTTATAAAACAAGGGGTGCGACAAGGATGTGTACTATCTCCAGAACTTTTTCCTCTGTACAATGAGAATATTTTAAGAACTGTCATCACAGAACCAGGCATAAAAATTGGAGGATACACTGTTAACAACCTTCGGTATGCGGACGACACAGTACTGATAGCTGAGAACCAACAAGTCTTGCAAAATCTCTTGGATAAAGTCGCCAAAGAAAGTGAACAGAAAGGCCTTACTTTGAACATCAAAAAGACAGAGACTATGGTTATATCTAAGAAACAGAATCCACCAGCATGCAGTATAAAATTAAATGGAACTATTCTAAAGCAGGTGCAGAAATTCAAATACCTTGGAGCAGTAATAACTTCAGATGGGAAATGCAGATAGGAAAGTAGGAACAGAATAGGCCAAGCAAAGCCTGCATTTCAGAGAATGAGATCCTTATCAATGAATGTTAGAAAACGAGTCCTAAAATGCTATATTGAGCCTATCTTGTTATATGGAAGTGAATCATGGACAATAGGCAAGTCTGCACAAAAATCATTGGAAGCAGCAGAAATGTTGTGTATTAGATGAATGTTGCGAATCCCTTGGACAGCAAAAATAACAAATGAAGAATGTTTGAGAAGAGCTGGAGAGACACAAAATCGTGTCAAATAGATAAGAGAGAGATAATGTAATTTCATAGGACATGCAATGAGAATAGGGGGCATTGAAAATATTATAACAACAGGAAAAATAGAAGGAAGAAGATCAAGAGGAAGACCAAGAGAAATGATACTGGACAGTCTGACGGGTTGGTGTGAAGGAGATCACCAACTGAGCTGATGGCCTGCGTAAAGGATCGTGTACTCAGGAGAAGAATAATAGCCAACGCCTGTGGGCACGGCACCTGATGATGATGATGATGATGATGATGTTGATCATACATCACAATACTTAAAACCAAAACGTTAGCTGTACATCATATCAAAGATACCATTAATATCTAGAACCTAAAATAGTATATTAGTAGTTCTCTACTACCTTAATCTGGTCGTCTAGAAGCTTTAATGCATTTAACAACAATTACTGTGATTAAACTAACATACAGTTCTATATAATAATACTTTAGTAATGTGGTATTTTTTCAATCATTGTGATTCACATCTCGTCAACCTTATTGTGGTACCAATTATCGTGACTCAACTTACGTTGATTCCTTTTATTTATTCGAAATACTACCATTTACTGTCAGAGTACTCACATTTCCTTTTCAAATTATTGTGAATTACTGTGATACAACTCTCATCTATTTTTTCAAAGTACTAACATATATAAGATATGAACACTTACAGTGATATAGCTCACATCAAACTCATTGTAGTAATATTCAACATTTATACACGAATATCTTATCTTATATCTAATATCCTTCCCGTGCCATTAAGCGTCAGATAGGGCTCGCAAAGTAGTTCGCCAATTTTTTCTGTCTTCGGTGAGTCTTTCAACCTCATCAAGAGATTTTATGCCTGTTACTTTGGCCTCTTTTAACAATGTCCTCTTCAGAGTTTCACGCGGTCTGTCTATTTTTCTTTGACCTGTTGTGTTCCACTTTATAGCTTGTTTTGGGAGTCTCTGATCATTTCTTCTCATCAAGTGACCAACATATGTCCATCTCCTTTTCCTGATCACCCATGAGACTGGTTGTTGTTCAGTCATCTGTCTTATCTCTGCATTGTTCTTGAATTCGTTCCACTTGATGCTGAGTATTTTCCTTAGACATTTGTTTTCAAAAGAGTCTAATTTCTTGTCTACTTCTGCATAAATCAAGGTGGATATTACATTTGAATTGACTAGTCTTAACTTGGATTTTGTGCTTATAACTTTGGAATTCCATATGTTCTCAAGATTCTTGAAGATCGATGCTGCTTTTGCAATTCTGATTCTAAATTCCTAAGGATAACTATAACTTTAAACAAACTTTTTTTATATTTCTGTACTAGCGCCTTCTACTGCGTTTCGTTTCTCTACCTCTGTAATTACTTCCTCTGTTTTCTTTACTTTTATTTTTCCCTTTCTCACAGACCCTTAACTCCTCTCTTATCCTGACCTGAAACATGTTTTGATTTACCAGCCTCCAAACTGATAAAACAAATGCCCCTCCTCATCATAACTAAAGCCCTCTAGAGGCAAACGCTTGTTATTTTAGGGAAGATTTGGATCTGCACATATGATCTCCCGGGTGATGAGAGGTCCACTGAGGCTAGCAATTCTCCTTTCTTTGTGATTAAACTGTTGATAAACTTTAGTTTCGTAAAATAAAAGCGCTTTATGTGACCTCTTAATCCTTGCAAGTTCTTTATCTATCTAGCTTCCACTCTTTATTAATAGATGCCCTTATCTCTGCTGTTGTTATAGTCCACTCTTTATTAATGATGCCCTTATCTCTGCCGTTGTTATAGTCCAATCTTTATTAATGACGCTCTTATCTCTGCTGCTGTTATAGTCCACTCTTGATTAATTATGCCGTTATCCCTGCTGCTGTTATAGTTATCCCTTTATTAATGAATCCCTTATCTCTGCTGCTGTTATAGTCCACTTTTTATTAATTATGCCTTATCTCTGATGCTGTTATATTCCACTCTTTATTAATGATGCCCTTATCTCTGCTGCTGTTATATTCCACTTTTTATTAAGTATGCCTTATCTCTGCTGCTGTTATATTCCACTTTTTATTAATTATGCCTTATCTCTGCTGCTGTTATATTCCACTTTTTATTAAGTATGCCTTATCTCTGCTGCTGTTATATTCCACTTTTTATTAAGTATGCCTTATCTCTGCTGCTGTTATATTCCACTTTTTATTAATTATGCCTTATCTCTGCTGCTGTTATAGTCCAATCCATTGTTTCATTATTATTTCCATGTTCTTTATTAGACTATCTGAACGCTGTCTACCAGTTTGTTTTCACCTGATACTGTATTTCTTTCATCATAGTGTGCTTTATATTTCTCTGCTGGTACGTGATTACGTTTTATCTTGAAGTGTTTATTATTGTGTTTTCTATTTGTGTCCATGTTTCTCTTTCTGACAGGTATTTGTGATGTAAATGTACGGGGTTTCTTATTTACGAATGCTATCTTACCAACATTCCCAGGTTTTTACTTCTTAATTGAGGGATCTTGACTTTCTTTCTTGTCTTGCTACTCTCTGGCGGTCTACCTTCCCCAAGTATAGCTAAGGATGTATTTTCCTACGATGAGGATGTATCTGAAGTTTCTGTTCTTGCTGCTCTCTGGCGGTCTACCTCCCCCAAGTATAGCTAAGGATGTATTTTCCTACGATGAGGATGTATCTGAAGTTTCTGTTCTTGCTGCTCTCTGGCGGTCTACCTCCCCCAAGTATAGCTAAGGATGTATTTTCCTACGATGAGGATGTATCTGAAGATTCTGTTGTTGTTTGAACTTTAGTACTTGGAGATAACCTGGTCCAGGTTGTACGTAGCTCTGACAACGGGATATTATCTTCCAAGGAAAAAGATGACGCTGGACTTTCCCTGTTTACTCTCGTCGGCGTTGTGTGCCAGGTTTATAGTTCCTGTATAAGAAAGAACATTGCTCTTGTTATCGACATAAGTATTTATTTTATCTTCTCATAGATGTTCCGAATTATTAGTCAAGCTTTCCTTAGAGAAGTTGTTTGTTACAGCATATTCCCGAGCCAATAACCTCTTTCTCCAATGTTGTTTCTTCTGTTTCTAGTATTCACGCTGATAACAGTACAATTAGTTTGGGAGTTTCTTGCTCTTGTATCTTGAGTTTGAATGGAGCTATCAGTTGTCTTGACTCTGGCGATGTGGACTCTTACTCGTCCATCTCTGGGGATGGCCCACGGGCTCACTGTCATCCCTATGATCGTATAATGTAACCAGATTCTCTTGTTTCTAGTCTCTATACTTCTTTACCACTTTCTCTTAACAACCTGCCCTTCTACGAGTTCCAGTTCTCTCATCAACTCCACTATCCTCTGTTTACAGGTCTTCAATCCGGTTCTCTCATCAACTCCACAATCCTCTGTTTACAGGTCTTCAATCCAGTTCTAATCCCCGTTCAGGTAGTTAAAACAACGGCCCTGACTGTTTCCGGCCAGTTGTTCCGACTGGTTCGCCATATTGTGCTATTTTTGATTCCCTTGTCTTCTGTCCCATACATATTGGCTAGTGTACCGGGTTCTAGATCACTTCTATGTTGTAATTCCACACTATGATACCTCCCATCCTGTTTTCTCCAAGTAAACTGTCGGTAATCAGTCACTGTAATAAGATCTACAATAACAACAGAACTCTAAATATGCAGAAATACAATGGCATTAGTGCATTTGTCCAAATACTCAGGAATCATAGGCTCACTATGTAACATAAAAGTTCATTTACCTCAAACTTATGATCTTCCGAGTTATTGAACCTTACACGTGTTAGTCTCTTGTTAGAAATAGGATGTGCCTACTACTTTTAGCTAACCTCTTAGTCGATGTGTTTGTTGAAACTTACACATGTTAGTCTCTTGTTAGAAATAGGTTGTGCCTACTACTTTTAGCTAACCTTTTAGTCGATGTGTTTGTTGAAACTTACACATGTTAGTCTCTTGTTAGAAATAGGTTGTGCCTACTACTTTTAGCTAACCTTTTAGTCGATGTGTTTGTTGAAACTTACACATGTTAGTCTCTTGTTAGAAATAGGTTGTGCCTACTACTTTTAGCTAACCTTTTAGTCGATGTGTTTGTTGAAACTTACACATGTTAGTCTCTTGTTAGAAATAGGTTGTGCCTACTACTTTTAGCTAACCTTTTAGTCGATGTGTTTGATGAAACTTACACATGTTAGTCTCCTGTTAGAAATAGGTTGTGCCTACTACTTTTAGCTAACCTTTTAGTCGATGTGTTTGTTGAAACTTACACATGTTAGTCTCTTGTTAGAAATAGGTTGTGCCTACTACTTTTAGCTAACCTTTTAGTCGATGTGTTTGTTGAAACTTACACATGTTAGTCTCTTGTTAGAAATAGGTTGTGCCTACTACTTTTAGCTAACCTGTTAGTCGATGTGTTTGTTGAAACTTACACATGTTAGTCTCTTGTTAGAAATAGGTTGTGCCTACTACTTTTAGCTAACCTTTTAGTCGATGTGTTTGTTGAAACTTACACATGTTAGTCTCTTGTTAGAAATAGGTTGTGCCTACTACTTTTAGCTAACCTTTTAGTCGATGTGTTTGTTGAAACTTACACGTGTTAGTCTCTTGTTAGAAATAGGTTGTGCCTACTACTTTTAGCTAACCTTTTAGTCGATGTGTTTGTTGAAACTTACACGTGTTAGTCTCTTGTTAGAAATAGGTTGTGCCTACTACTTTTAGCTAACCTTTTAGTCGATGTGTTTGTTGAAACTTACACGTGTTAGTCTCTTGTTAGAAATAGGTTGTGCCTACTACTTTCAGCTAATCTCTTAGTCGATGTTTTTGGCGGACCCGCTCTAAGAACTGAACTCTTGGTGGCGGACTCCCGATGGACGGAACAACCTGTGAAATAGACTACATTCACGCTCTATGTCTGTCTGTAACTAGCTGCACTCCGTCGTTGCCCTGGAGTTTTCTGTGAGAAAGGCGGATACTGTTCTAATCGAGCCAAACAAAATACCCCATCGATGACCAAGACAATCGATGACCAAGACAATCGATTTAGGTGTTATGCCTTATCTAAGGACATAATTCAGAGCCGTGAGCACGATGTGATAGTCTCAGTCCCCACCTGGCACCAAAAATTGTGGGAGAATATCTGGTGTACGCCGTTGCCGCACGTTGTGGTGCCAGCATCGTGATATGGTCGTGTCCGATGTTGCTGGTGTTGTTGCTGTTGTTGTTCTTGTTGTTATTGTTGTTGTTATTGTGACTGTATTCCGCGTTCTGTTCATAATTCAACGACAACCCGCTGTGCTCGAACAACAAACTGTAATAAATTGACCGTAGAGACCCAAAGAAAGCTCTGATGTTCTAACTTTTTTCTCAAAATGTATCGCTTCATAAACTTGATCAGGGGTGTTATGATTTGTATCAAGCCACTTCTGTCAGGCAGCTGAGCCAATTCCCCCCCCCCCCACACCCCGAACTAAACTGTCTGTCTCTTGGGGTCCTTGTCTGTCTCCCGCTCTCACTCTATTTTCTACCTCACTGACCGACTTGACCGACGTCAAGATCTCTACGGGAAACATGATATTTTCCTCTCTCTCTCTCTCTCTCTTTCTCTCTCTCTTTCTCTCTCTCTCTCTTTCTCTCTCTCTCACAAAAAACATATGTTAGAAGATCTGTATTTACAATGTATTTTTATTTATGTATATGTCTGCGTATGTACGTGTGCGTGAGTGCTATTTTATTAAGTTAATTACTTCTTCTCTTTTACCTTGAATGTAGTAGTTCTTCTTCTTCTTCTTCTTCGTTCACTTCTACCACCAAAAACCGCACTGTGAACCTACTGAATTCACGCATGTGGTCCTCGTTAGGTCCCGTGGTCCCCTGTGTGGTCCAAAATAGACCACACGAGTTCCACGAAAGGACCACAAGGGGTTCAGAGTATCACAGTGCTTTAGCCTGTATTCTTGGTGGGTCTCGGAAGCGGGATTGCGTGACACCGTGGTTTTCATTGCACCAGTTTGGTCTAGGGTTGGACTTTCTCACCGGAAGACCTCGACGTGTTTGGAATATCAGTGCATCCCCGCTGGGTGAGAGGCGTTAGCCCACCCAGGCCAGAGTTGGACTTTCTCACCGGAAAACATCGACGTGTTTTGAGATACCCGTGTATCACCGCCGGGTGAGAGGTGGTTGCCCATCCAGTCCAGGGTTGGACTTTCTCACCGGAAAACCTCAGCGTGATTAGGATACGCAGACATCCCCGCCGGGTGAGAGGTGGTTGCCTATCTAGACTTCCCTGGTCCAGTGTCTCCGACTTCAGCATTTTGCGGTCGTGGCCGCTACCCTTCCTAGTTGTGACCAGGATGGAGCTTTTGTCCAGGAGGACGAATCCTCGCCACTAGTGACTTCTACCCCTGGGTTGAGCCGGTTTAGGCATTATCCCAGTATGGGCGTGTTTGGGACGGGACCGACCTCTAGGGCAGAGGTACTGTGACATTCATAGCCTTCAAGATTCACCTCTGGTATGAGCCGGTTTAGGCAAAATTAACCAGTATGGGTGTTTATCAGGCGTTACCGACCTCTAGAGCGGAGGTGGCATGACATGTCTAGCCATCGAGTTCCACCTCTGGTGTGTGCCGGTTTAGGCATATTTCACCAGTGTAGGTGTATTTCGGACGTAGGCGGCCTCTAGAGCAGAGGTGCCGTGGTATAGCTCTCGTAGCGATATTACTGGACACACACTTCACTTTCCACCACTTTTCCCATCGGCGCCGCACAGCAACCTTTATTTCCGCATTTACTTCCTTAACCGGGAGGAGCTTCACTCCACGCGCGGCATTTGAAAAGTCAAGCCAGCAGTGACTTAACCTCTGGGACAAGCCGGTTCATGCATTTCACCCGATATGACTGCACTCAGGACGTGGCCGACCTCCAGACCAGAGGTGCCGTGATTTGACTGTTTGCTTCGCTTTATTCTTTCAACCACCTTTTCCGCAGTGATGCTGCGCGGCAACCTCATTTGCAAATTTCTTCATTGGCTGGGAAGAGCACCGCTCCACGCACTGCAGCTGAAGATCTCGCCAACAGCGAGAATGTTGTAGTTAAATCTTACACTCTTTTGATATGTTTTTTCCTAATTTATTTGTATATTTGTACTAAATCAAGTTTGGGGGGAGAATGAAAGATGGAGTGATGAAGGGCAAAATGTAAGACGTGCCTGCGTGCCCAATTCTTTACCCTTGAAAAATAAGATTATTCATTCATTCACTCATTCTCTCTCTCTCTCTCTCTCTCTCTCTCTCTCTCTCTCTCTCTCTCTCTCTCTCTTCTAACTCACTGACCGACTTGACCTAGGTCAAGATCTCTACGGGAAACTTGATATTTCCCTCTCTCTCTTTTACTATCTAAATATTTGCTTCGTTGTTTCACAATTCCCGTAGAGGTTAAGTTTTCCTGGGCTAATATTTTTCTGTCACTATTTCTGTCATCATATTACTAATACTGTCACAGTCAACTATGGCTGGAAATATTACCATAAACATTAGTTTTTACTTCCCTCAGTCTCTCATAATCTCATTCATTTCAATTTATTTTTATTGATTACTCATCACTCATCGTTTGTTCAGTGGAGTAAAGTTTGTGCTATTTTACTTTCATGTTTATTTCTAAACTTGCCATTGTAATCTAGTTGTTCAAACTTGATGTATTTGGTTTTTCATTACAGGTGAGACTACAGCGGTCACAGACTGGCCAGTCTGTGGAGTAGGTCAGTACCTTTACTCTAGTCCAGGTAACAACTCTGTCACTTGTCTACCTTGTAAGGAAGGATCCTACATGGAGGAGATCAAGCATAACTTTACTGTCTGTAAAAACTGTACAGATATCAAAGATGGAAATCTTTCTTCTGTCTGTCTTCCAGGAACAGAAAACCAGCCTGATGCTGACACTAATGAGAGACTCACACTGTGGCTGAGTATTGGGAATCTGATCCTGGTTGTTTGTACGGAAATTACAATCTTAGTTATCTTCTGTACACAGAAATTTCAAGGGAAGGCTCACAGAGTAAAGCAGACATTCTATGTACATCTAGCGTTTGGTTTCGTGGTTTTACTTTGTTCGTTTGTCAAGATTCTCCTGCTCCCTAGAAATATCACTGCCTGGTTGCTTGATGTTACTGCTATTTTTTGTCTCTGGGTCTGCACATGTTTTTTCTTTTTTTATACCCAAACTGGAGCAAAGGAAGTAGCTAAAAGTCTAATTTGTTGCAAGAAAAGACATCGCAGAGAAGAAAAACATACAGGACAACTAGAGAGGTATGTCACTAAGACTCGGTTTTAATATTTTGTTGAGATTCATATTTGTTACTTACACAAAGGCGTATTCAGATGTGATACTTGAGACATAAACAGTTTGTTGAGATGTGATACATGCAACATAAACAGTTTTGTTGAGATGTGATACTTGTGACATAAACATAACAAAAGCCAGTTCATGTTCACATACTAAAGTAAGAACATAAAAGGGAGACAACCAAAGACTGTCAGACCCACTGTCTTGTGGGAGACTCTGAAATTGGAACAGTCAATGTTCACACATTTCATCCTCAGCTGAAATTCTTCACATGTTCCCCGCCACTTTCCATCCATCTTCTTTCCTAGAGCCATGTTTGGTCTATGAAGTGTTGGTAGAGAGAGTAGCATTCAGTCACCTTTGACCTAGCATCATTAAAGCAAAAAATCAGTCTATTTGGACAGAGTGTTAGGAATAATATTTTGTTGTTCATGTGTGAGTAGTGTGCATTCATTTTTGTGTTGTGGACATTAACACTGTGTTATCAGCATATCTAATCTCTGGTATATCATAACCTCCCATTGTTATGGCATCGTAATATTCTTTGTCTACATCTTCTCTAACATTTCTCATTATATTTTCATTATACAAGTTAAATAAGTAGGGTGACAATATGCACCCCTGACGGACCCCTTGTTTTATGTCAAACCAAGTTGTTGTTTCACCATTTATTCTTGCTTCAGTTAGACATTTTAAAAAATAAGTCTGTATTGTGTATGTGTTTTGTTCGTGAAAATTGTTAATTAAGTACTTAAATATTACAACGAGACAATTCTGTTTTATGTTAGCATGATTTATGAACAAGAGAGTACAACGATGAATGGAGACTAGAGAAATGTTATTTATAAGAAGGATGTTGAAGGTACCATGGACAGCCAAGAAAACCAATGAAGAAGTCTTAAGATATGCTGGAGTAAACAAAAACAAATTATGGCAAAAGATCAAAAGCAGACAAGAGAGATTTATATGACATTTTCTGAGAAGATGAAAACTGGAACACACTGTGGCAACTGGAAAAAGTGATGGAAGAAGAGACAGAGGGAGACAGAGAGAGAGAAGTTACTGAACGGGATATCAGTGTAGCTAGGAAGAATGTCACCGGTGGATCTCATAATCAAGTCTAAAACAGGGAATTGTGGAGAGAAATGATCGCCTACGCCACGCGGCATGGCACTTAGAATTATAAATTGTTAATTCTATTTCTTGTTGGAATTTATGATACACTTATAGAATTTAGTATATAGCAGAAACAAGGCAGGAACATGACAGGAAGGTTAGTAATTAATAATAGTTCTAGTATTTAATATTTACAATTACTCATAAATAGGTAAACAGTTTATGCACTGAAATCTATGTAAAAATAATTCATTTTATAGCAAATGTTTATATATCGTTGTATATAAATAATTTGTAAATCACTTTATAATTAATATAACAATAAAGATTATTTGTTAAGTTTTCTGAAGATCGTTTATATTTCTGAGTATTTTTGTTTACTTATTTAGCTCCGAAAATTTATTTTCCTTAGAAGAATCTGTTAAGTTTGTATTTGTTTTAATGAATTTCAGGTTTGATTTCCTATTCAAATTCTAATCTCTGTTTAGGTCTTCTTCAAACATTTGCCATAGGCGAGGCACTTTCTTGTATCACTGTAAAGGAGAGCAGGCAGAACTAACTCTTCTGAAGGATAAAAGAGATAACGACTGCAGTAAAACTGGTTCTAGTAACACAGGTAGATATATGGTGCAGTTTTACAAAGCCATAGAGGGAATGAGAAAAGTGAGAAAAAAGAAACACAAAACATGAAAAACATACAACATCCAATATTTCGGCGTGAGCCTTTTTCTAGGATACATACAAAACCAAACACAATACAAAAAAAAATAATAATAATAAAAGTGAAAATAGAAAACATAGTTTTGTGACATCCCTCCTTGTACACAAAACAACAGAATGCGCCCTAAAGACAAGGCTGGGAAACCACACATGAAAACAAACTGAACCAATCAGATGTTAGCAGCGATTGAAAGAGAGAGAGCAATGCGGGCTTGTCTGTTGGGTTGTCTTGAAACTGATGAATGCTGCAGCGAAATGCGTGGGTGGGGTGGGGATGGGACAAGAAAGTGGAGTATAAACAGCAGAAAAGAGGTGGAAATCGACAGAAGCTTAAAGGAAGCTGAAGATATTGTTCATACCCGCGGGGTGGAGGCAGCCGGCCTGGAAAATAAGGCGCTGTTCTAGAGCCTTCCCAGATCGTAAAAAGATGATAGAACCAGAAACCAGATAGATCATTTTTGTATTAGGAAACAAGTCAGAACATCTCTGATAGATGTAAGAGCATATAGGGATGCAGATGTCAACAGTGATCACAATCTTTGTATAGTGAGGATAAGAATTCAACTGAAAAGACAACACAAGGAATCAATACTCAGAAAGATAAACAGTCATAGTCTACAAGAAGGAAATGCCAACAGTGACTTCAATTTGGAACTTCCAAACATTTCACAGAACTCAAAGAGGTAGACAGGACAGATATAGATGAATTATGGAATTCATACAGCACAACCATAATCACGGCAGCAAAAGCAAGTGCTGGACTGCAGCCAACAAGTAGAAAAGCATGAATAGCAGATAGCACACGGAAATACATACATGAAAGAGCAGCTAAATTAGCCATGTTAAATGTAAAGACACATCTTGGGAAAGATTTACAAAAGCAACATACAAAGAACTAGACACTAAAGTAAAAAGTTCAGTTAGAAGAGACAAAATAGAATATATGGACAATATGGCAAAAGAAGCAGAAAATGCAGCAAAAACAGGAAACAGCAAAACTCTTTATAACATACAGAAGAAGCTAACAGGTGCTATTACCTCCAGAGAAAGACCAGTCTTCAGCAAAACAGGCAACCTATTAACATCAAGTAAAGACCAAAAATATATCTATACTACAAGAGCTTAATATTGAAGAAGGCTGGCTAGTAAAGAGGATTAAAGAGAGAAAACTTAAATATTTTGGCCACATTAAACGTCATGATACTTTAGAGAAGACCGTATTGGAAGGATACATAATGGGAAAAAGAAAAAGAGGAAGACCGAAACGAAGATGGCTGCAAGACATCGTTGATGATCTGGAAATGGATGCAGCAACAGCAGGCCATCTTGCTCACAACCGAGAGGCCTACAGGAGTGCTGTTTGGGAGGCAAAGTTCCGCAAGGGACAAGCAAAGGAATGAATGAAAGACCAAAAAGCAAGGATGGTCCGAACACTTCCAAGAAATACTTAATCGACTACACCCAAATGAATTAATAAATCTTGAAACCAATTTACTAGTCCCATGAATAAATGTCAACTTAGATGAAACTACTCTGAATGAAACTGAAACAACAGTGAATCTAATGGATAACAACAACGCTGCAGGTGAAGATGAAATAACATTAAAAAGTATCAAAGCTATTAACCGTGATAACATAAGCCAACTACAAAGAGTATTTAATAAAATTTGGAAAGAAGAAAAGGAATCATTGTTAAAATGCAAAAATGCAACTTTACTATCAGTTGTGTTAAAGGTGTTTTGTAAAGTGGTTCTGAATAGAATTAAGGATGCAATGAATTTTTTTAAAAATAACTTTATTTTCATTCAACAATCAACAATTTCATATTCAACTGAAATGATGTGAAATGGAGATGATTGCCCGTGGGGTGAAATAATGAGATGGTGGGCTTTTACAAACCATGAGGTGATAGCGTGGAGTATGATAAAGTTAATACTTTGTACATAAATGTGAAAACAAAGGTACAGTAATAGTATCACACACACAATCTCTCTCTCCCTCTCTCTCTCTCTCACACACACACACACACACACACATAGGCTTGCTATAACGTCAGGGCTTTGTTTTGTACTGTGGGTAGGGGTGATAAAAAAGGCGTCGTGGGCTTGTTTTTTATCTCTGTTGTCGTGTGG
The DNA here is from genome assembly GCA_009760885.1 of Achatina immaculata. Lineage (NCBI taxonomy): Eukaryota > Metazoa > Mollusca > Gastropoda > Stylommatophora > Achatinidae > Lissachatina > Lissachatina immaculata. Next base: position 35,915,899 of record CM019698.1, read on the forward strand.
CTGTCTGTGTCTGCTCTGTGCCTTGTTTATCCTCAAGCGTGGTTTACATGTTATCTTAAACCCCCTCGAGGATAGAGATGTCTGCGCTGTGCCTTGTTTATCTTCAAACTTGACTGACATGTTATCTTAAACCCCCTCGAGGGTAGAGATGTCTGCTGGTCAATCTGTCGCGTCAAGAGTTAATCCTGTCTGGCAGTCATTGTCTGGTCAGTTTGTTGCTTCAGGGCTAATCCCGTCTAATAACATTTGATGAAGAAACAGGTGTAACATTGTAAAAATATACATAAGAATTTCCCAAGGAGTGTAAGGTTGTTCCAGTAATAATGGAGCAGTGAATATTTTGGATATAAATCAGTATTATTCTTCCGAGCATTTGCGGTTCACTCTCTCTCTCTCCCCCCTCCTCTCTCTCTCTCTCTCTCTCTCTTATGTGCTCGCTACTGTCAAAGTTTTATTTCATGTCAGTTTACAGCAGGTCATGATTTTCATTTCCCTTTGTCGAAACAGATCCCTAAAAATGTTGGGACTAAACGTGCCCAACTTAAATCTAGCTTTGTTCCTGCACGTCCACACCAAGTGCCTGAACTCTGCCAGCAGGGCCAGTAACTTGGTGTGTGTGTCCAACTGAGTTGCAAGGATAATATTTAACATAATTGCTTTATATATGTCTATCTTTCGTGCTGTGTGTGCTTCTAGTGTTTTATGTAGTGTTGCTATACTGGGTGTGATTGTGCTGCATGTGTAAAATATGTGCTCTTCTGTTTCTTGTATGTTGCTGTTGCACAGTTGACATGGTACGGTCTGTTTGGATCTGTGTGCTGCTCTCTGTGTGGTGGGTGTCATGTTGTAAATAAGTCTAAATGTAATTTCTCTTGCTTTCGGTGTGATGTTCTTCACGTGTAGATTTGTAAATGTTTCTTTGAAGTCAAAGATGGCGTATCTCTGACTTCTCTTGATTCTGAGGTGTAGTGGGGATGCTTGATTTCTGACTAAATGTTTGTAGATGCTGTTTGTTTTATGGTGTATGAGTGTTTCGTTTCCTTGGATGGCCTGAATACAGGTTTTGTAGAAAGGTGGCAGCGTGCCGAAGTGGTGTGGCTGTGAGTTGTTTGGTGGTAGTAGATTTGATATTCTGAGTCCCATATAATAGTGAGCTAGTGCCTGCTGTTTTGGATGTTTGATGATGCGGCCCAAGTGGCTGATCCTGAGTGCTTGGATCTTTGTTTGTATGTCTTGGAGGGCGATTCCTCCGTGCAGTTTGTCTTGTATGAGAGTTGTATGTTTAATGCTGCGTATAGTGTTTGTAAAGATGAAATGACTGATCTGTTTGTTGAATTCGTGTATTATCTGTTGTGGAGGGTCTAGTGCTGTGGCTATGTATATTATTTTTGGAATGATGTAAGTGTTCACTACTATGCTTCTACCGAATATAATGGTTGCTTTATATTTGTACCTGTTCAGCATGTCTGTGATTTGTGCGATAAGTTTGTCCCACGTGGGTTTGTGTGTTTTATTTGGGTGTGACGAGAAAGTGACGCCGTAAAGTTTTATGTTGTCTGTGTGTGTGAGGCAGAAAGGAAAATCCTTTTTATTCCGCCATTTGCCTACCCCCCATTATTACTGATTTCTGTATGTTTAGTTTGACTCCGTTAGCTATGCCAAACTCTGTGAGTGTCTCTAGAATGTTCGCTATTGATCTGTCTGTTTTTGGAAAGAAGATAGTGTCGTCTGCATACGCAAGCAACTTCCTATCTCCCTTCCCAGGTATGAACGTTCCTTGGATTGTTCTGTCCTGTCTGATTTTCTCTAGAAGTGGTTCTAGAGTGAGTACACACAGTGAAGAAGAGAGGGGACAGCCCTGCCTAACAGATCTAGTTAGCCTGAAAGTCTCTGTAAGCGTATGGTTTACTAAGATCTTGCTTTCATTTTTGAAATAGAGAATGTTGATCCATTCTCTAAAGTAATTCCCTATGTTACAGTGGAGTAGTGTCTTGTGTAAGTATTGATGTGACACTCTATCAAAAGCTTTCTCTTGATCTAGAGAAAGAATTGACGATTGGCAGTCTTTTATGTGCGTGTACTGTATGAAGTCTCGTATGAAATGTGTGTGTTGATGTATATTTCTGTTTTCTACACTACATTGTTGGTCTTCGTGTATGAGTTTGGCCATGAATGGTTTTATCTTGTTGGTTAGTGCTTTTGTAAGGATCTTGTAGTCTACATTAAACAGAGATATAGGTCGGTAATTTTTTAGTTGTGTCCTGTCTGATTTGTTTTTTGGTATGAGTGTAACATATGATAGGTTCAGGCTGGGTGGGAGTTTTTTGCGTTCAAAAGTTTCTGTGAAAACAAGTAAGAGGAAATGACCTAAGATAGGAAAGAAGTGTTGGTAGAACTCTACTGTGAGACCATCCGGTCCTGGTGACTTGTCTTTGTGCAACCCTTGCACTGCGTGTGTTAAATTTTCTAATGTAAGTGGTGTATCAAGTGCCTGTCTGTCCGTGTCATAGAGTTTGTTAGTGTATTGCCTGTATTTGTCTTGTGTATGAGTTTCTGTTTTTTCCTTAGTGTATAGATTTTTGTAATATTCTCTAAAGGCTTGCGTTATGTTTTGTGTGTCCGTTTGTCTGTTCCGATTTAGATCTATTATCTCGCCTATTTGTCTGTTGTGTTGAATGTTTTGTTCTATCCCTAAGTACTGTTTGGTAGGTGTTTCTTGCGTGATATTGTTGAGCCTAGTTCTCAGCAGTGCGCCTTGAAATCTGTGCTGACTATGTTTGTCAAGTTCTTCTTGTAGTGCTAGTATATTTGGTGAGTGTTTGTCTACCTGCTTTGTTAGTCTGATTGCGTCTTCAATTATTTTCTCCTGTTGCAGTCTTTCCCTGTATATCTGGGTTGAGAGTATCTGTGCTCTTTCTCTTATTGTGATCTTCAGCATTTCCCAGTGTTGTTGAATGTCGCGTGTGGGTATGTCGTCTGTGAAAGCGTGGATAATCTGTGTTATGATGTCTACAAATTGTTGATTTTGGAGAAGTGTATTGTTAAACTTCCAGTGTGTCGATCATTTAAAAGGTCTATTTGAGAGTGTCATGTTTACTGTTGTGACTATTGCTTTATGGTCCGTGAACTGCAAGGTTTCTGTAGATGCCTGGTTCGTGTTATGTGATGTGTTGAAGGTGCATAAATTCTGTCTAGTCTAGTAGATCTGTTTTGGGCGTTGTTTTTATATGTGGTGTCTCTGCCTTGGGGATGAGTGTGTCTATATGTGTCTACTAAGCTATGTGTATCTAGTATGTCTTGTAATGTTTCTAGTTGGTTTTTATCTTCTCTGCATGTTCTAGCAATCTGAGCTCTAACTTGACCTCCTATAATGTCTGCGTCTGATAGAACACAATTAAAATCTCCCCCCCCCCCCAATATGATGTTGTGTCCTCTATACATTCGAGTGAGTCAGGAGTCTAAATCTTCATAGAATAAAGGTTGGTGAATGCGGTTGGGTGGAGCATGTATGTTGACTATAGTGTATGTTTGTGTATTGTTCGTTACCTCAGCTATGGCTATTCTTCCCCTACTGTCTCTGTTTGTTCTAGCAAACTCCCATCTGTCTGAAGTCTGTATGATTTCTACTCCAGACCCCGAGTTTTGTTTGGCTAGGCTAAAACATAAATGTCTACGGCCTAACTGAGTGGTGATTTGCGCTGCGTGCCAGTCTGTTTGTATATTAGTTTCTTGTATAAGAATGAAATCAGGCTTGTGTGTTAGTATCAATGAGACAATATTGTGTAGTTTCCTACGGATGCCTCTAATATTAACACTTAGTATTTTAATGTCCCTATCCATATCTAAAAGGAAAATGATCTGTTTAGACAAATGAAAGAGAGAAAAATTATTTACATACGTTCTGTTTGTCTTGTTGTAGCACTGTCTTGAAATATAGTCCAGGTAGGTATTGTTTGCCATGGTCTACACGGTGCATTATGGTGCATCCTCACGGTACTCGACAGGGACGTCAATGAGTAGTTGTCTGTCGTCGTCCAGGTCGTATTCCGCTGTCTGTAGAGCCCAAGATGGCGGGCAGTCAGCTGTCGGTTCTGAGAGTAGGGAGTTTCGTGGCTCGTCTCCATTGTTATCTCGAAGATGTTGTTGAGGCCAGGTGACCTCTCTTGTTTTAGTGAGTTGTTTCTTTGGTGTGCAGGTTAGTGGATCTATAGTCGCCGGTGTTGGAGGAGATCGTACCGGTCGTCTCCTTTTTCTGGTATAGTCCACTAGCTGGAAGGTGTCTCCGGCGTCCTCTGAGGGAGGGTCTTGGTCACCTGAGGTTGGGACCTCAACTGTGGAAGGTCTTCCTGGCTCGGGTGGCTGAGCTGCTTGTTTACCTGCGGCTTTAGGTGCCGGTGTCTGCTTCCGTGGGCATTTGCTGGCCCAATGTGCGTTGTTTTGGCATATCGGGCACGGTGGTTTTCAGCCTTGGAGTGTGATGAAGATTTTATGTTCTTCCGTTCCCTCCGTGTCTGTGATGTAGGTGTAGTGTGGCACCTCCACTTTCGGGTGACACAGAAACGACCATTTGTCCCACGCCTTCTCAGCTCGTGACGTCTCTGCCTCCTTATCGCCCGTCAAGAAGGTAATCAGTCTCTTCACCATTTCAGGTTTGGTATTTGGTGGTACCCAGTGCAGGGTACCCTTGATTCTTTCTTTGTCCATGTGCTCTATCATCACATGGAGCTTCATGTCATCGAGGACGTAGGATTTCCCGTGTAGGGACTTGTAGTAGGCAACATGTCCTGCCTGCGTCAGGGTGGCCAACCACTTGAACTTGTTTTCAAATCTGCTCAATGTTGCAACGCCATTCGGCCCCATGCCGGCCGGTCCAGCCAAGATGCTGTACATGTAGCCATAGGAGACTTTACCTGCACTCGGTCCTGCTGTTGTTATAACAAGTGTCCCGGGTGGGTGAAATTGCCCTCCTTCCATATCTTCCATCTTGTTGTAAACAAACTTCTTTGGTGCGTCCATGGTTGGTGTTGGAGGTTTGCGAATTCACTATAGAGCGTAGAACAACACTTTGATCTTAGCCAAAAGGCCGAATACTGCAATGAGAGAAGAACAGGCAGGATTTGGAGAAGGGAGAAGCTGTCTCAACCAGATCTTTACTCTCAGAATAATACTTGAAGAACATATTGAAAAGCAGAAACCATTAATCCTGAACTTTATATACTTTAAAAATGCATTTAGTAGCATACACAGAGATTCGTTGTGAAGAATTTTAAGACTACCATCTAAAATTGTCAACATCTTTAGAGATATTTACAACGGATATATTTGTGCAATCAAGATAGAAGAAGGAATGAACTAATGGTTTCAGACTGAAACAGGCGTGAAACAAGGATGTATATTATCTCCCTTGCTCTTTTGAATTGCCATAGATTTTATAATGAAAAGATGCTGTACAGATAAACCTGGCATTGATTGGGTACATCAGTGACAATGTGAAACTGATGCAGGAAAAAACAGATTATCCGTCTTCCTTGGATAGCAAAATAGGTCTAGAAATTAAGAAAGACAAAACAAAATAATGAAACTTCTCATTAATCAAGAAGGAAAGATAAGCGCAGAAGGAACAGACTTTGATTATTTCAACCAATTTGAATACATTGGCAGCTATATGGATCAGGATAGTGACACCAGAAAAGAAATTAGAATTACACAAGCAGCACTGACCTTCAAAAATCTTGTAAACATATGGAATTCGGAAGTTATAAGCACAAAAACCAAGTTAAGATTAATCAATTCAAATGTAATATCCACCCTCATTTATGCATGCGAAAGCTGGACATCAACTAAAGAAATTGACAAGAAATTAGACTCTTTTAAAAACAAATGGCTCAGGAAAATACTTGTAATACGAATTTAGGAACAACACAGAGATAAGACAGATGAGCAAACAATAGCCTGTCTCATGAGTGACCAGAAAAAGAAGATGGCCATATGTAGGCCATGCTCAGGAAAAGAAGATAGACATATGTAGGCCATGTGATGAGAAGAAACAATCAGAGAATACCAAAAGAAGCTATCAAATGAAACACAACAGTCTGAAGAAAAAGAGGTCGAGTATGTGAAACTCTAAAGCGGACTTGTTAAGAGAAGCCAGTTTAGTGGGCACAGCATCCCTTGATGAAGTTGAAAGAATCGCCGAAAACAGGAACACTTGGCAAACAATTATGCAAGCCCTATGTGATGTTTAACAGCACGGGGAGGATGCAATTATATATATATATATATATATATATATATATATATATATTATATATATATATATATATATATATAATCAGGTGCCGTGCCGACTGGCGTTGGCTATTATGCTTCTCCAGAGTATACGGTCCTTCATGCAGGCCATCAGCTCAGTTGGTGATCTCCTCTCACACCATGCCATCAGACTGTCATTTCTCTTGATCTTCCTCTTGATCTTCTTCCTTCTATTTTTTCCTGTTGTTATAATATTTTCAATGCCCCCTCTTCTCAGTGCATGTCCTATGAAAGTACATTGTCTCTCTCTTATTTTTTTCACAAGATTTTTTGTCTCTCCAGCTCTTCTCATGCAGTCTTCATTAGTTACTTTTGCTGTCCAAGGGATTCACAACATTCTTCTAATAAACCACATTTCTGCTGCTTCCAATGATTTTTATGCAGACCTGCCTGTTGTCCATGATTCACTTCCATATAACAAGATAGGTTCAATAGAGCATTTTGGGACATGTTTTCTAACATTCATTGATAAGGATGTGTTGCACAATATATTTCTCATTCTCTGAAATGCAGTCTTTACTTGGCCTATTATGTTCCTAATTTCTGTTGTGCATTTCCCATCTGAAGTTATTACTGCTCCAAGGTATTTGAAGTTCTGCACCTGCTTTAGAATTGTTCCGTTTAATTTAATACTGCATGTTGGTGGATTCTGTTTCTTAGATATAACCATAGTCTCTGTCTTTTTGATGTTCAAAGTAAGACCTTTCTGTTCACATTCTTTGGCGATTTTATCCAAGATATTTTGCAGGTCTTGTTGGTTCTCAACTATCAATACTTTGTCGTCAGCATACGGAAGGTTGTTAATATTGTATCCTCCAATTTTTATGCCTGGTTCTGTGATGATCGTTCTTAGAATATTCTCGCTGTACAGAAAAAAAAGGTCTGGAGATAGTACACATCCTTGTCGCACCCCTTGTTTTATAGGTTGATATTTTCCAATTCTATTTTCAACTCGAACTGCTGCTTCTTGCTGCCAGTATAGATGTTTTACAATCCTCAAGGTCTTTGCCGTCTATATTGATGTCTTCAGTCATTTTAATAATGTCATTATGTTTCACCTTGTCGAATGCCTTGGTGTAATCAATGAAGCATAATTAGAGATCTTTCTATACTTCTAAAGCTCTTTCTGTTAGCGTTCGTAAAGCATAAATGGCATTGTGTGTTCCCTTTCCTTCAACAAATCCAAACTGTTCATCTGCTATTTCCATTTTTATCTTTTTCCTTGTTCTTCTCATAATTATTATCATAAGTAGCTTCCTTATGTGACATGAGAGGCTGATAAACCGGTTGTCATCACATTCCTTTGCACCTGGTTTCTTTGGTAGTCTATAAACGATGATGTAATCATGTCACTGGCATATAACCACTGTTGTAAACATCATTCAGTAACTTGGTTATTATTTGTATTCCTATCTGCTTTAGCGTCTCTATTTCTTCTATTGTTATATTATCAGGCCCAGTCGCTTTTCCTTTCTTCATGTGTTTGATGGCGTCTATGATTCCATCTTCAAGTATTGGTGGTCCCTCACAGTTTTCAGTATCTGGTGTTAATTCTAGTCTTTTTCCTCCATGTAGCTCACCGATGTACTTTGTCCTCCTGTCCACAATGTCTTAATTTCCCAATAACATTTTACCTTCTTTCGATTTCAGGCATCCTGTGGTATATTTTGTTTTCCTGCCTGTGAGTTCATTAATTCGTTTGTGCATGTTTTTGCTGTCTTTATTATTAGAGTCCTCGATTTGTCTCCACTCTTCATTTACCCACACTTCTTTTCTTCTCTTATTTCTTTATTTATCTTGCTATATTTTTATTGGTTAATTTTAGTCCTTTTCCTCTTGTCCTACAGTCCTAAGATGTCCTCTGTCATCCGTTTATTGTTAGAGGCTTCTTTTTTGGTGGTATTTTCTCCTTAACAGTTTGGTGGATATAATCTCTTAATATTGCCCATTTTTCGTCTATACTATTTATCTTTGCTTTTGCATTTTATCTATTTGTTATAACAACTTTGTATTGTTCTCGCAATTCTTTGTCATTTTTTAAGGAGTTCTGTATTCAGTTTGATGTTTCACACTTTTCTGCTTGCTTTCTTTAGCTTCATTCCGAGAGGTTTTAAGGCGCCTCTGACCCGCCTGATATTCCCTTCACTGAGCACCTGAGGCACTTTATAGGAGTAGTAGAGCCACCTACTACCCCACCTCGCTCTCTGAGTCTACCGCCAGTTGGTCCGCGCCTGCTTATTTGGACAACTCCTTATTCACAGGGATCCTCCATATCTGGAGGACTTTCACCATCCGCCACCTGTGACGCGCTGGGTTGGGTATGGTCGACCTAGCTTTACCCAGAATATATATATATATATATATATAAGTAAATGCCACACAGATGCACAGCCTTAGTGAAATATACTTAATGCCAAAGCTAAAATAATAACGCACTTTAATGGGCCAGTTTGACCTGATGTAATGCCAAGAGACAGTAGAAAGAGACTTGAGACCAGTAACATCCAGTCTTTATACTTCCGTGAGGACAGAGTTTTGTGATGACTAGCAGCTGTATCGTTGCATTTGAACTTTATTTTATTCCAGACTCGTTATTTACCTCTAAAAACTACAATCAATGCTTTATTTAATTTTCTATGTACATATTTACTTCAGAAAATCTCAACGGTAACTATTTATAGTTCATAATGTAACATCAGTATTAAACAATGTATTGATTATTATCACCATATGATAAATGCTTTCTATATAATCTGTTATTTATTTACATATAATCCCAGACAACTTCATTAAATCTTTTTTATGTTAACCTCTTTTTTATGATTTGTTTTTTCAGAGTGACATGTAAAAATGTCGACCAAGGCCTTCATCACAGCTGAAGAACTGAAGTTCAGTCTCAAGGCTTTTTCTTATTGGTTTTTTTAGCATCTTAAATATTGGACGTGAAAAAAAATCATGAATGAAACAAGATTAGAAGATAATAATCATAGGATTAAAAAATCAGAATTTAGTTTTATTACATTATTGTTGCACTCTTACTTGGTATCCCCGAGTAACTATCAACTCCTGACTCCCGTCTACTGTGGTAATAAAAACAAAATGTCCTAATTTTGGAATTGATCACTGTCGCCTTGAGGAACATTCGATGTAACCTGTGAGGATTGTTTCTGTGCAGACTCCACCACGAGTATGGCCAGACAGAGAAGAAAGTAGCACGAGCAGAATCGAGAGCAAATCTCCTACCCCAGCCACCCGGCGTTGGCTATTATGTTTCTCCAGAGTACACGATCCTTCATGCAGGCCATCAGCTCAGTTGGTGATCTCCTCTCGCCAGGATTTTTGTAGGTACCTGTTTCCTGTGATGTGTTAGAGTGTGAATAAAGCTTTCCTCAGCTTTCTACAACACATTCCATTCTTAACAGTCAGTGAAGTTCACAGTTATCTCTAAACCTTAAAAAACAACAATACAGCTGGGCTTGATGATATTAGTAATGCGATCTTACGTTATGCTGCACCTGTCATTTCACATACACTAGCATATATTTACAACCAGTGCATTGCAAAATGTTATTTCCCTGAGGCTTTTAAAACTGCTAAGGTGTATCCTCGCTTTAAATCTGGCTCATCCAACAATCTTACCAACTATATACCAATATCCATATTATCGTCATTATCAAAACCACTCGAAAAACACATACACAAAATAACAATACGACACATGCAATAGAATAATTTACTCATAGACAGTCGGTCAGGCTTTAGACCCAATCATTCCTGCCACACAGCTCTTACCAAAATGACAGAAAACTGGTTAGTAATCATAAATGACGACAGACTATATGGTGACATCTTTGTCGACTTTAAAAAGGCATTTGATATGACTGACCACGATATTTTTGTAAGAAAAATAAAGACTTATAAATTGCACCTTAACCTAATAAAAGTATTTGCATCGTTCCTTTCAGACAGACAACAGGTAGTATTCTTCAACAATTCTCTATCAAATTCTGCTGAAGTTGACACTGGTTTTCCACAAGGTTCTATTCCAGGCCCGTTGCTCTTTGCTATTTATATCAATGATCTTCCACTTCATCTTAAACATTCTTTTTGTGATCTTTTTCCCGATGATTGCACAGTCTACACCAGTGACTACGATTGTGTTAATCTAGAATCAACTCTTCAGGTCGAGTTAAACAATTTAATTAGATGGAGCAAAAATAATGGCCAATTTTTTATAAATAGGAAACTACGAGGTTTTGGTACGGTAAAGTAAGATAACAAATATTGTAGGATTAAACCTCGAAAAAATCGTAGACAAAGCACTTTAGTGAGACGTGAGAGAAAGAAAAATCACAAGAGAATTACCTGGGATTCGAACACGGACTCCGGTAGGACGAGCAGTCGTCTAGCCACGAGAGAACAGCGTACTATCGACTTAGCCAACTAGCACCCCAAAAAAGGTGTTTTGTTGACTTAGTCTTTAGTAACTGCTCAGCAGACATGAGAGATCGTGACACCCGGAAAGAAACGAGGTCGTGACACAGAAATTCCGTAGCTTAGATTCATTCTCTCTAGGGTTAGGGTTAGGGTTAAAAAATAATGGCATGATTATAAACACTGATAAAATAAGATCAATGCTCATAACAAGACAGAAACTACAAAACGCAACAAAAACAAAACTGTTTGTTTACCCAGGAGTAAGAGAGTTTACTGTTTCAAGATCTGCCCTTATCTTGTTTACCCAAGAGTAAGAGAGTTTACTGTTCCAAGATCTGCCCTTATCTTGTTTACCCAAGAGTAAGAGAGTTTACTGTTCCAAGATCAGCCCTTTTCTTGTTTACCCAAGAGTAAGAAAGTTTACTGTTCCAAGATCAGCCCTTTTCTTGTTTACCCACGAATAAGAGAGTTTACTGTTCTAAGATCAGCCCCTATCTTGTTTACCCAGGAGTAAGAGAGTTTACGGTTCTAAGATCTGCCCTTATCTTGTTTATCCAGGAGTAAGAGAGTTTACGGTTCTAAGATCAGCCCTTATCTTGTTTATCCAGGAGTAAGAGAGTTTACTGTTCTAAGATCAGCCCTTATCTTGTTTATCCAGGAGTAAGATAGTTTACTGTTCCAAGATCAACCCTTATCTTGTTTACTCAAGAGTAAGAGAGTTTACCGTTCCAAGATCAGCCCTTTTCTTGTTTACCCAGGAGTAAGAGAGTTTACTGTTCCAAGATCAGCCCTTATCTTTTTTACGCAGAAAATCCTATATAAAATAGGTGAACCATGAAATAAAGAGTCGTCCAAGTTTCCTCTGATACAGTCTCATAAACTGCGACAGTTCATAAATCTGTATCACGTGTGTAAATCTCGAATAAGTATATGATCTTGAAAGCTTATAATCAGAAAGTTCAAAACAGCGCTAGAGAGCTCTAGACATCCAGGACAGGTAACTCCTGTTAGATAATGCAGGATATATCATTTCGTGAGATACGGGTATCTAAACTTTAGGCTTACAGGTAAGAGACAGGTGGCTGGGTACAGGTCAGGAATTTTCTCTTTCCGCGTGCACCTCATAGAGGACTGGGCGAGATCCTAGACTTAGGAATTTTTCCAGGACATCAGATGACCTGAACTGCGTAGTATAACAGACGGAGTAGTTCTAGCATTTAGTCCCTGGAACTACAGGCCCAGAATTGGATGTATTCCCTACAGATTTTCACAAGTTTATAGGTCTTCCGTAGTGAACTGACTCATTTATTTAGTTCCAGATATAGCCTGTCTAAATTTTAGTTGTAGAAATAGTCTGTCTATATTTTAATTCCAGAAGAAGTCTGTCTATATTTTAGTTCCAGTATCCATATTTAAATATTTTGTTATTTTTACTTGTATTTAAACATCACGTTCACTTGCCGAAGGTCTTGGAGATACAGACCCGACACCGTATCACCAACAAGCCTGGCATGGAAATGGGGATTTTACCTTTTTTACCTTACATTACTATTATTTAAATGTTATTTTATCACTTTCTGTGTATTACAGTTGCTCTGTAAAATTTATGTCATTCACAAACACCAGAATCCAAGTTGTATTTATCGGAATATGAATAATGCATTTTTTTTTATTTTAAAGTTGTTGGTCTTCTTTTTAGATTAATTTGAGGCTGTCCATGTAGTATACAATTTATCTTTTCCATTAGTTTGAGTCTGTCCATGTAGTATACACTTTATATTTTCCATTAGTTTGAGTCTGTCCATGTAGTATACAGTTTATCTTTTCCATTAGTTTGAGTCTGTCCATGTAGTATACACTTTATATTTTCCATTAGTTTGAGGCTGTCCATGTAGTATACAATTTATATTTTCCATTAGTTTGAGTCTGTCCATGTAGTATACAGTTTATCTTTTCCATTAGTTTGAGTCTGTCCATGTAGTATACAATTTATCTTTTCCATTAGTTTGAGTCTGTCCATGTAGTATACAATTTATCTTTTCCATTAGTTTGAGTCTGTCCATGTAGTATACACTTTATATTTTCCATTAGTTTGAGTCTGTCCATGTAGTATACAGTTTATCTTTTCCATTAGTTTGAGTCTGTCCATGTAGTATACACTTTATATTTTCCATTAGTTTGAGGCTGTCCATGTAGTATACAATTTTATCTTTCTATATTAATTTGAGGCTGTCCGTGTAATATACAATTTTATCTTCATTGCTTGAAAACATTATATGATTTAATGTGATAGCATTTTCAGATTTCTTCACATTTTACTTTTCACCGGCCAAGAGGTGACACATTTTCGTCAGCTATGTTTCGCTAGCACTAACGCTAGTATGTTAGCTATGGTTAGCCAGCACTGGCGCTAGAATGTTAGCTATGGTTAGCCAGCACTGGCGCTAGTATGTTAGCTATGGTTAGCCAGCACTGGCGCTAGTATGTTAGCTATGGTTAGCCAGCACTGACGCTAGTATGTCAGCTATGGTTAGCCAGCACTGGCGCTAGTATGTTAGCTATGGTTAGCCAGCACTGACGCTAGTATGTCATTTCTTTCTACTCGAGTTACCCTGATAAACAACAAAGCCCCGGGGTTTGGACAGACGTGCCCCAGTTTCCCGCTGTCCCCCATATTTGACGAAGGAACCCACAGAGAGGAAATCATTCAACTGAAAAAAATGATGCAAAATATTTATTAGGAGATTATCATCAGATTAATATTTGTCATGGAGTATGATATTGCTATTTGTTATAAATTGTGATATTACCCTTTGCCCTGCTTCATTACATTGCTATTTTTCATGAACTATGACAATGAACTTGTCTTCAAGTACTGTTACGAGATCTGGTGACCAGAGTTTGGCATAAAAGTTGTTTGTGTCTGATGGAGCTTACTAAGAAACCAGCTTCACAAGTTGAATCTGAAATATTAAGAAAATCAGCGATGTATAAAACTCACTTTACTTGAGGAGAAAGTAACAGGCAAAAATCACATCTGTAAATAGTTGATAACTTTAACAGTTTACGAAGAACTACAATAACTAGTTAAAGGACTAGTTACAAGAACTAGTTAAAGGATTAGTTACAAGAACTAGTTAAAGGACTAGTTACAAGAACTAGTTACAAGAACTACTTTGCTCAGTAATCATTTTTATTCTTGGGGGGGGGTGGGATGATGGTAGTTGGGAAGCAATGGAATGGAAATTGATGATGATGATGATGATAATGATGATGATTGTGAACAAATTATCTCTCTCTCTCTCTGAACCTTAAGTGCCCAGGGCACATGGGGCTTCCGCAAGGGTTTTCCACAAATGCCTGTCTTTCGCCTTTTTTTCTGCTCTTGCCCAGGTGAGCCCTCTATTGCTCAACATCCTTTCTGTTGTTCTTCTCCATGTCTCTTTTGGTCTACCCTTACTTCTGCTCCCCTGTGGTGTCCATCTTAGTGCTATTTTTGGTAGTGAGTTGTCAGTCATTCGGAGCACATGTCCCAACCATCGCCAGCGTCTTTCCTCAATAATTGTTGTCAGTGGTTTCATCTGCATTTCTGCCAATAAAATGTTATTTCTTATGGTGTTTGGCCAAAATATTTTTTTAATTCTACGTAAACATTTAGTCTGGAAAGAATTCAACTTGTTTTCTATGGTTTTGGTGATTTTCCAGCATTCACTTCCATAGAGTAGTACACTTAGAACATTACTCTTAAATATCCTGATTTTCATATTTATGCTTAGTTTATTTGATTTCCATATATTCTGTAGCATTGCAAAAGCCTGGTTTGCTCTAGTAAGTCTGCTGTTGATGTCCTCTGTGCTGTCTCCATTTTCTACTACTCTGCTGCCAAGGTATACAAATTCGTTGACCTCCTCCACTAACTTGTTATCTACTCTGAGTACATTTCTGTTGTTCACATTTTGCTTCATTAACTTTGTCTTTCCTACATTGATCTTTAGTCCTATGTTGTTTGCATTCTGGGTTAACTTGTTTATTTTATCTTGCATATCTTTGTGACTGCTTGATAATAGACAAATGTCGTCCGCAAAGTCAAGGTCCTCCAGCACTGTGTCAAGGGTCCATTGTAATCCTCTGCGTTTGTCTGATGTTGCCTCCTTCATTAGCCAGTCTACTGCCAAGATAAATAATGTTGGTGATAGTACACATCCCTGTTTCACTCCTGTTTGTACCCTAAAGCTGCTGGAGGTATGTTCTCCACAGATAACTTTGCACTGAAAACCCTCGTATAGGGCTTTGATTACATTAACTATTTTATGGGGGAGGCCATGCCATCTTAGGATTTTCTACAGTGCATCTCTGTTGACACTGTCAAAGGCTTTCTCAAAATCTATGAATAATGCATATGTTGTGCTATGCCACTCATTTGCCTGTTCTAATATTTGTCTAAGTACAAATATATGGTCTATGCATGATCTTCCTTTCCTAAATCCTGCCTGCTCTTTCCGAAGTTTTTCCTCAAGTGTTGGTACAATTCTGTTGATGATTATTCTGCAAAATACTTTACTAGTGAGTGGCAGTAGGGTAATGCCTCTCCAGTTCCCGCAATCTCTGAGGTCACCCTTCTTTGGTAGTTTTACTATAAGACCAGAACAAATTATAAACGGGTATTAATTACACGTCAGAGACACATTACTCAACACTGAGAAAAAGAATATTACTACAAGTATTAATTATTACGTTATACCAGACTAATATACATCAGGCTCATATATACATGTAATCTATACAGGGGACTGATGTATACACAGTACATAAGATTGATGTATACTCTATACAGGGAACTGATGTATACACAGTACATAAGATTGATGTATACTCTATACAGGGAACTGATGTATACACAGTACATAAGATTGATGTATACTCTATACAGGGAACTGATGTATACACAGTACATAAGATTGATGTATACTCTATACAGGGAACTGATGTATACACAATGCATGATATTGATGTATACTCTATACAGGGGACTGATTTATACACAATACATGATATTGATGTATACTCTATACAGGGAACTGATTTATACACAATACATGAGATTGATGTATACTCTATACAGGGAACTGATGTATACACAGTACATAAGATTGATGTATACTCTATACAGGGAACTGATGTATACACAGTACATAAGATTGATGTATACTCTATACAGGGAACTGATGTATACACAATGCATGATATTGATGTATACTCTATACAGGGGACTGATTTATACACAATACATGATATTGATGTATACTCTATACAGGGAACTGATTTATACACAATACATGATATTGATGTATACTCTATACAGGGAACTGATTTATACACAATACATGATATTGATGTATACTCTATACAGGGAACTGATTTATACACAATACATAATATTGATGTATACTTTATACAGGGAACTGATTTATACACAATACATGATATTGATGTATACTCTATACAGGGAACTGATGTATACACAATACATGATATTGATGTATACTCTATACAGGGGACTGATGCATGCATGGGACTGGTGTATACTTGTACTCTCAACAGGAGATTGATGTATATTTGTACTCTATAAAGGGGCTGATGTGTACAACCATTTTAAGTATTATCTCTATATTTTATTTTAAGTTTTTTCTCTATATTTCAATATTTCGACAAAGTCTATGTCTAATTCAATCATATGACACTAAGCAATGTTGCTTTAAGTAAAGAAACAAAATGATATTGTTCTCTGTTATCTTATTATGTTTTCTTGCCTTCTATCTCCCTAGAACTATGGCCTGCTGGTGTATGTAGCCGATGCGGTGACAATGTCTGGCACAACATAGTGTCAATGTTAAAGCTGATTATAGGAACTATTTTTTCTGTCCCTGATTGGGTGCTAAAGAGCAGGTGATTGCAGAACTGCCTCTGCAGACTCCACCACCCCTTGGAGAGTATAACAATCCATGCACAGTTTCGTTAACCAGGCAAGATTTGTTACTGGAAGTGCCAACCAGGAGATAGAAAAGGTTTTCGTCAGCTATGGTTCGCCAGAACTGTCTCTAGTATGTCAACCATGGTTCGCCATTTCTACTCTAGTATATCAGTTTTGGTTCGCCAGAACTGTCTCTAGTATGTCAACAATGGTTCGCCATCTTTACTCTAGTATGTCATCTATGGTTCGCCAGAATTGTCTCTAGTATGTCAACCATTGTTCGCCAGTTCTACTCTAGTATGTCAGCTATGGTTCGCCAGCTCTACTCTAGATTGTCAGATATGGTTCACCAGCTATACTCTAGTATGTCAGCTATGGGTCGCCAGCTATACTCTAGTATGTCAGCTATGGTTCACCAGCTCTACTTTAGTGTGTCAGCTATGGTTTACCAGAACTGACTCTAATAGGTTAGCTATGGTTCACCAAGTCTACTTTAGTATGACAGCTATGGTTCACCAGGTCTACTTTAGTATGACAACTATGGTTCACCAGCTCTACTTTAGTATGTCATTTATGGTTCACCAGCTCTACTTTAATATGTCAGCTATGGTTCATAGATCTACTTTAGTATGACAGCTATGGTTCACCAGGTCTACTTTAGTATGTCAGCTATGGTTCACCAGCTCTACTTTAGTATGATAGCTAGGGTTCACCAGCTCTACTTTAGTATGATAGCTATGGTTCACCAGCTCTACTTTAGTATGATAGCTATGGTTCACCAGCTCTACTTTAGTATGATAGCTAGGGTTCACCAGGTCTACTTTAGTATGTCAGCTATGGTTCACCAGCTCTACTTTAGTATGTCAGCTATGGTTCACCAGCTCTACTTTAGTATGATAGCTAGGGTTCACCAGCTCTACTTTAGTATGATAGCTAGGGTTCACCAGGTCTACTTTAGTATGTCAGCTATGGTTCACCAGCTCTACTTTAGTATGTCAGCTATGGTTCACCAGCTCTACTTTAGTATGTCAGCTATGGTTCACCAGGTCTACTTTAGTATGTCAGCTATGGTTCACCAGGTCTACTTTAGTATGTCAGATATAGTCCACCAGGTCTACTTTAGTATGTCAGATATGGTTCACCAGCTCTGACTCTAGTATGTCAGTTTGGTTCGCCAGAACTGACTCTAGTATGTCAGCTATGATTCGCCAGAACTGAATCGAGTATGTCAGCTATGGTTCGCCAAAATTGACTCTAGTATGTCAGCTATTTTTCACAAGGTATGACTCTAGTATGTCAGCAATGGTTCGCCAGAACTGACTCTAGTATGTCAGGTATTGTTCGCCAGCCCTGACGCTAGTATCAGCTATGGATCACCAGCCTGAAGCTAGTATGACGTCTATGTTTCGAGAGTCTTGACTTCAGAATATCAGCTATGGCTCGCCATCCCTTTGCTCTCTTTTCATAAAATGTGATCTAAAGATTATCTCAACTCCTAAAAATATCCGTGATATTCAGAATTTTCCTTGAAATTGTTCACGTGGTCAAATTTACTTAGGACGTGGTACGTCAACTAGAGCGTGTCAGAGCCTAAACTCTAAATGAAACATGACGCCCCTTAAAAGATACATAGAGCGTGACACTGCCTAAAGATTAAGTGAAGAGTGACAGAACAGAAATGTTGTGTTGCATGTGACACAAAGCAAACTTTCAAACTTCACAATTCAGTTTCAGGCTCAGCGCTGCTAGAATGTTCTCAGTCCTAAGTCAGCATCTAAAATATTACTTCTTGACAATAAAAGAAGAAACAGGTGAAAAACAACAGAAAGAAATAAAAGAAAAGTAAGAATGAAACGAGTTTGAGTAAAAGAGAGAAAGAAAGAGAATACAAAGTTATAAAAGGAAGAGAGATTGAAAAAATAAGATTAAAGTTAAGAGAAAGAGTAAGGATACAAGAGAAAGAATAAGAAAAGGAGAAAGAGTACGGTTAAAAGAAAGAGTAAGGATAAGAGAAAGAGTAAAGATAAGAGAAAGAGTAATGAAAGACAAAAAATAAGGATAAGACAAATATAATGGTATGAGAAAGAATAAGGTTTAGAGAAAGAGCAAGGATAATAGAAAGAGTATGGACAGAGAAAAACATAAGTCTAAGAGAAAAAGATAAGAATAAGAGAATGAGTAAGGATAAGAGTAAGGATAAGAGTAAGAGTAAGGGCGAAATTAAAATATCAATAAATCCGAGAGAAGTAATGTTGATATTAAGGGAGAAGAGCAGAAACGATGTTATGAAAAGAAGAAGAAAGAGTATCAGTAACATGTTGAAGAGTTACAAGAGTTATGTAACAATCTAGTAACAAAAAGAATATTTAGAAGAGTTATGTAACAATTTGATTAAAGGGAGAAGAGTTAGAAGAGTTATGTAACACTCTGAGTAACAAGAAGAAGAAAATAAATATGTAACACTCTTAGTACTACTGAAACAATGTGAAGGAATAAAGTGCTGAATGAAGATAAAGAGAATGCAATGTTCAAGATTGAATGTTCAGACTCTTGTGTCGCTGTATTCATGACAACCCCGTATATTCTCTTCCTCATGCCACAGCAACCACCCAAGAGTGTGTCTGCTGATAGTTCCCATCAAGTATTAGTTCTTTACGATGACCTTTCTCCCACACAGTTCAGATTTCCTACCAGCAACGTTAACATGTCCTAGCTCAAGCTATTGCTTCACAGCTACATTCTTCTTTCATTCCTGCTCTTCTTTTTCTTTCCAATATGGCTTAGCAATGTCACTCTTGTCCGTTCTCAGCCTGTCATTTATTTTAGCAAGTCCAGCAAGTCAGCCTGTCACATCACTGCCATGTGCTCCCCCATGTCCTGGACAGTAAAGACACGGTAGGCTTGTCACAGTTGACTGACTTAACAGATGAACTCATTCTTTTAGAATTAAATTCTTCTAAGTCTTACGAAGAAGACTATGTGACTCTGTCACAATGACACGATTAACCACATCATGAATGATGAACTAACTAATGACACGATTAACCACATCATGAATGATGAACTAACTAATGATACGATTAACCACATCATGAATGATGAACTAACTAATGATACGATTAACCACATCATGAATGATGAACTAACTAATGACACGATTAACCACATCATGAATGATGAACTAACTAATGATACGATTAACCACATCACCAGTGATGAACTAACTAATGATACGATTAACCACATCACGAGTGATGAACTAATTTAACATTGTTGTGTTCTTTCTTATGTATATTGCGTATCCTATATTTCTTGTTGTATGAATACATTGGTGTTCGCTACTATCCTAGTACTTTAAAAGATGTTCTTTAATCATCACATCTCACATCGATATATCACACGTCGAGGTTTCTCAACATTACAATAGATGAAGCCTCATGAGCAGTTGACTGAAATCGTTTATTTTGATAAATATGATCAAGACGATCGTCGCAAATATCTCTTGGAATAATATGTAAGATTATATACATTTCGTCATATTCATCTTTGTACCACATAATCTCAAAATCTCACAATATCATACTTCTCATATTCTAAATGCAGTATTTAAGCAGCGTTCACAGCTTCACAATATTCAATACTTCATACTTTAATACAAAAGTTCGGTGCTCGAAGTTTCAATGTAACAATTACTGCACAATCTCTTGATACACTGGTTCAGTCTAACACGTCTCTATCTCTACATCTCTCTTGCTGAATCTTCCTCTTTCTACCTGCAGCTGAATCCTAATCTGAATCCTCAGCCCTCTTCCCTGCCTTATATTCGTAAGTTCCGTTCAATAGACCACGCCTCCAATTGCTGTATTGGTCATTGGGCCATTGGGTCATCGGGTCATTGGGTCATCCTTTGTCGCCCAAAACCGGTCGCAACTAGTGTCCTAGAATTAGCAACAACCTATACGCGTTAGTCGCTTTCATTCCGTCTGTCCAATTGTTATTTTTATTTAAATAAGTCCACCATCTCTGTCGCCGTTTGATCTACTATCCTGCCCCCAATACCTTCTTAACTATATTCACGATCATATCACTAATAATAATAATAATAATAATAACTATAATCATTACTTGCAAGGCTATGCTACATACCTCCCCTCGTTTAAGTCATATTGTTAACATTATGACTACAAAAAAAATTAGCAAAGTGCCTTGTAAGTAATGAGCTACCAAAATATGTTTCCATGTGAACCACAGTACCAAAGATTTTCACTCTGCGGTCACCTCCCCTCGTTTAAGTCAGAATGTTAACTGTCAGCTATATCGACTGCTTTAAGCAATTACATGGTAGTTACATTCTCTCAATAACTCTTAACCATCATAGAAAATATGTAAGATAATAGTTACATCTTGTTACACATGCCCATAAAACATAGATTCATTTTTTTCTTCTTTAGATTATACATATTCTGCATCAAAGTGTATTCCCATACACACTCAAGAAAAAGAAAAACATACATTCTTTCAAATGACCAAAAATACTGTCATTACATTTGAGGCCCAACCTCAAAACAAATAACCTTATTGACCTTATGATGAATTTTCAGTCGACAAACCTCCAGTTTCTCATCATCAGCGGCAACCATAGGATATCTCATACACATTCCCTGATACATACTTAGTGTGAAATGTGATGTACTGGTTCCTTGAACAACCAGAATACTCCCATCATATTCTCACGAAATTTGTTCCACTGACTGACATGATCTCTCCCTCAAGTACTCCTCTATCATGATAACTCTTGGGTCTCCATCCCTCTATGCCAACAATTTTTAGTGCTGAATGTATCCTCGTATTGATAATCACAACACAACCTTCTCGGTTCCACTAAACAATCTGGCAACACCCAAACATCTCACCCTACTCTTCTTAATACAATTGAAAAGTTTGTTTCCATATCTCAAAAATGTGTAGGCACTTCATTCATCATACAAAAATATGCAATATTACATTATTATTCACCATAAAAAAATAAACAGAATATTTTACTACTAACACTCTCAATTTCTGAGCATTTCAACATTAGCAATACCATAGTAGCAATGCAAAAAAATTTACATCATCAATGCCAAATCCATTATGGATGTATATCATGAGCACCAACATTTTAGTTAACCTTAACATTAGGTGAATCTGTAACACAGTATGCATTCTAATAATCTTGAACCTGCATACTCAGAATACTGGAACCTTAAAATAACGTCATTAATATTTCATCATTAGCGCCTCCTATTTTGTCTCATTCCTTTACCTCTGTATTTACTTTCTCTGTTTCCTGTGGCGTAATTATTTAACTTCTCATAGGCCCATTCATCATTAACAACTGTCTTATCCTGATTTGAAATACGGTTTGATATTCCATGCTGATAAAACAAATGTCCCTGCTCATCATAACCAAAACCTTCTAGTGGCAAACGTTTGTCATTTTCTGGAATATTTGGATTTGCAAGGATGATCTCCCGAGTGATGAGAGGTCTACTGATACTAGCAATAATCTTTGGTGTTTCATATGACTGTTGCTTAACTTGAGTTTCATAGCAAGTAGGCGTTTTATCTGACCTAATCTTCGCAAGTTCTGCGTCTACATCACGTCCACCCTTATCTCTGCTGCTGTTATAGTCCATCCTACTGTTTCCTTACCATTATCTTTTTCCTGTCCTATATTTGACGTTATTTGAACGCTGCCTACTAGTTTGTTTTCATTTGAAACTGTATTTTCTCTCTCACCATATTTTGCTTTACATTTTTCTTCTATAAAATCTTAATTGTATGTGAGATCTGCCTTACGGTGAACGTTATTAATCTGCACAAACATCTCTGATGTGGACTGAGGAGGTGTATTAGAATTCCACAATTTCTCCATTGTTCTATCTACGTATTCATTGTCAAGAATAATAACTCCTTGTGATGTTGTCTTTCTGATTTTCTCTGCATTTTCTAGTGGCCGTTTATTCGGGTTTGTCTTTATGTGTTTATTATTGTGTCGCTCAGTTCTATTTAGGTTCCTTACTGCCTGTATCTATGAACTAGTATTTGGCTGGAATGTATAAAATAGGAAAAAAGTAGGAGCAGCTTTATTACTTAACGATTACAAAGTTGTGACGTTTCGGCGTGAGCCTTAATCATACAAAAACATACAGGCCGAAGAAATAGAGAGAGGAGATAAAGTATAGATCCACATGAATACTATTAAAATAAATAAATAAATAAATAAAAATAAAATAATTTTTAAAAAGAGTACTTAGCTGTAAATTGCAAGGTGTGGCTTGTCCAGTGGTGTGTGTCAGGAATGGATCTAGTGGGACGTGGAGACTGTTTAAATAGAGACCTGTGACATGTGGTCAGTGGGTTGTAACTGGGGGGGGGGGGGGTGGGGGTGGTGGATGGGGAACCGAGGAGGGGAGAGAGAGTGACGCAATACCGACCTAGCTATGAGAAATTGAAACAGATGGTTGGGGAAGAGAGGTTGCAGAGAAGAGGGGTTGCAGAGAAAATAGCGTGGTTGCAGAGTGATGCTGTGAGGATGTTTAAAAAGTAAGAAGGGATGGATTTTGTGGAGAGGTACTATAATGATTGAAGAAGATGATGTTACGTGTAACTAAACAGCGAGTTTAACCCATGTGGTTCCAGCGTCCCATAATTTTGAATGCAACGGTTCTAAAGTGCCAGGCGGCTTGTGTCATCTGCGTGACATTGTTTAATGGCTGTTACCAGAAAATCAGATTTGCCTCTGTGGTTGGGGCTATTGAAATGATTTGGGACTGGTTTCGAAGCATGCTGGGCGATGTCGTACAGATGTTTTTGCATGCGGTCCCCTAATCTGAGCCCCGTCTCACCGATATATGTTATCCTGCATTTTTTGCAAACGATGACATATATCACATTTCGGGACTCGCATGTGAATCCCTCATGAAGAGTGAGGATAGTTTTGGGAAAGGTGATTGTTTTTGTTTCCCAAACTACGGGGCAGGTAACGCAGCGGGGTCAGTTACATTTTCTGGTGCCAACATATGTAAGGCTCTGCTTCAAGTGGCTGTGGACGAGGATGTCCTTAAGGTTTGGCTCACGTTTGTATGCCAATAGGGGTGGATCAGAGAAAATGTCACGAGTGTCGGAGTCGAGTTGGATTATCGGCAGATGACGATAAAGAATTTTCTTAACCATCTGACCGTGCGGGTGGAAAGGCAGTACTAACTTAACTCTGTCAGATGGAGTAACAGGCTTTTTCCTGAATACTTCTTTGCGGCTCACTAGTTGGATACGGTTGAAGGCTTTACGAAGGACCTTTTCTGGGTAGTGGCGATGACGGAAAAATTCTAATAACTTGTTGGACTGATCTATAAAGTCCAAATTATCCTGACATATGCGGCGAAGACGGAGGAGTTGGGAATATGGGATGGAGTTCTTACAGGCCTCAGGATGGGAGGAGGTGTAAAGCAAATAGTTGTGACTATCTGTGGGCTTGTAAAATACAGAGGTGACAAGCCTGTTTGTGCCAATAGAAATTTTAATGTCTAAAAAATTAACAGACTTGTCAGAGATTTCATAAGTGAATTTTATGTTGTTATTGAGTGTATTAGCGAATTCAATAAATTGTTTAAGGTCTTCATGTGGCCTACTTGTGATTCCGATGCCATCATTGATGTACCTTTTATAGAATTCTGGAAATCTGCCAGTGTGGGTTTCCCATAATTTGACTTCCAGAAAGTCCATAAATAGACATGCATAACTGGGACCAATTTTCGTTGCCATGGCAACACCACTGATTTGCTCGAAGTATTCGCCGTTGAATTCAAAAGAATTTATGATTAGTACTAGCTCTGTAAGTCTGATTATGGTGTCAGTGTCAGTTGTGGGGTGAGGGTCTTTGTCGAGAAAGTAGCGGAGTGCTAAGAGTCCATCCTCATGAGGGATAGAAGTGTATAGGAAGCAGACATCAAGGAAAAAGATGTGATAGGTGTGGTGTTGAGAGAGTGTGATCATATCAAAAGTTGTTAATGCGTGGTTGGTATCTTTCAAAAAGGAGGGTAGTTTGTGTACTAGAGGCTGGAAGATGCTATCTAAAAAGTCAGAAATGTGCTCAGTGGGGCATGAACAAGCTGATACAATGGGGCGTCCAGGGTTACCTGGTTTGTGGATTTTAGGAAGAAGATAGAAGGTGGGTGTGCCTAAACAGCTGTCCTTAACGTGAAGAAAAACAGCTTGGGGTGGGAGGCCACCTTCTGTGATTAGGTCTTTAATGGTTGCTTCCACTTTGTCATTATTTGAACGGGTAGCATCGTTTTTCGCTGGGGCATAGAATGTTGTATTGCTGAGTTGGGATATTCCTTCCGCGATATATAAATCTTTTTTCCAAACTACGAGATTGTTGGATTTATCTGCTGGTTTGATCACGATATCGCTTCGACGCCTAAGGGTGGACAATGCCCTGGACTCTCCCTTATTTAGGTTAAAATGTCGAATTTTTGGTGGTTTGAGGTTAAGAATTTCATGCCACGTCGTATCAATATAAAGATCTAAAGCTATGGAAGCCCCGGGGGAAGGTGTTCAGCTATATTTATGGTGGTCGTAACGTGCAAATGGGTTATCGGGGTCTTGTGTGGGTTGGTTGGACTCTTTGTTAGCAAAGTGATATTTAAGCTGTAGTCGGCGGTGGAACTGTTTAACATCGCGGAGTAAAAAATAGCGATCACACCGAGGGCGGGTAGGAATAAATTTAAGACCCTTGGCCAGAACTAGTTTTTCATCATCAGAAAGGGGCACGTCGGGGGGAATACAGACTACATTAGAGGCTGGAGGAGGATGAGAAGGAGATGGGGTATCATCTAAGGATGGGGGTGCGAGTACTTCAATATGCTGTATAATCTGGGAGGGTAGTTCAGGGGGTGTTACAAGTGTCTGATGGTCAAGTGAGATAGAAGTTTGTTGGCCAGGTGTAGCGGAAGAGGGGGGCTGAGTGGAAGGTGGTTCACCTCTAGAAGTAGAAGAGACCGGATGTGGTAGAAGTCGGTTAATTTTATGTTCTTTGCCAGAGGCATAAAACTGGTAAAGCTGGCGATTTGTGACGTGTATAATGTGTTTGATAAGAAGAAAGAGAACACGGTTGTCCGATGTGTAGGAGTGAAGGCGGCGTTCAAGGTTATCTTTGACCCGATCGAGGTTGGACAACAGGCGTCTGTGATTCTGAATGATACAGCTCATTCTGAGCCGCGAGCAATTTTTCTCGATCTTGTCCAGAAGTCTTTGTTCAACCACGTGGAGTGTGCCGGCTGCAGGGTGAAAAGATGACGAGAAACCTTTGGGAATTATTTTGTGGCGGAGACAGTAGTTCAGAAAGTGGAGGTGGGAGGCGAATCTCGTCTTCTTGTAGATTGTGAAAGCTAGTTTTGTGTATGTGCTAGATATATGTGGTGGGAGGTGAATCTCGTCTTCTTGTAGATTGTGAAAGCTAGTTCTGTGTATGTGCTAGATATATGTGGTGGGAGGTGAATCTCGTCTTCTTGTAGATTGTGAAAGCCAGTTCTATGACTGTATTAGATATATGTGGCGGAAGAAGGCGGAAAGAAAAGCGAATGAAAGATTTGAGGGATTTAAGATATTCCTTAGCGGATGGCAAGGTGAAGTATGAAGACGGGAAGAAAGAAGACTACTGATGATGACAAAGGGTTAGTAGGTTACAACTGGAATGCTAAGGATATGGTGAGGAGATGTGACTAAGTGCTGAGAGAGGTGTGTTGGAAGATCGAATGAGAGTATAGACGTACAAAAACGTTTGTCGCAGTGAAAATAATTAGTAACACAATAATTAGTGTATAAGTATACAACTATACACGAAGCACTGCAGTAAAGCTGTGATACCAGAATGTATAAACAGGAAAAAAGTAGGAGCAGCTTTATTACTTAACGATTACAAAGTTGTGACGTTTCGGCGTGAGCCTTAATCATATAAAAACATACATGACGAAGAAATAGAGAAAGGAGATAAAGTATAGATTCACATGAATACTATTTTTTAAAAAATTAAAAAAAAAATTTTTTTAAAGAGTAAAAAAAGTAAAGATAGTCCCATAGCATTTCAAATGCCGTAGGGGGTGAAGCGTTAGAGACCTCATTATGCTGGGTCATCAGCGTGTGAGGTAGGGTGACCAGTTCCTTTCCTCGCTGCCTTTACTTCCCAGATTTTCTCTGGTACCCATTTTACGAGGCTGGGTCGACCTCAGGGCCGTATTGGTCGGAAAAAAAATCCCGCTCAGCTGGGGATTCGAACCCTCGACCATTTGGTTGCTAGACGAGTGTTTAAAGAGTACTTAGCTGTAAATTGCAAGGTGTGGCTTGTCCGGCGGTGTGTGTCAGGAATGGATCTAGTGGATCGTGGAGACTGTTTAAATAGAGACCTGTGACATGTGGTCGGTGGGTTGTAACTGGGGGTGGTGGATGGAGACCCGGGGAGGGGAGAGAGAGTGGCGCAATACCGACCTAACTAGAAGAATTTGAAACAGATGCATAAACGCATGCGTGGGTGTGTGTGTGTGGTTTGTGGGTGCGTATGTGTGAGAGTGTGTGTGTGTGAGTGTGTGTGTGTGGGTGATACTATTTCTGTACACTTTTGTTGTAACATTTTATGTACAAAGTATTTACTTTATCATACTCCACGCTATCACCTCATAGTTTGTAAAGCCCACCATCTCATTATTTCACTCCACGGGCAATCATCCTCAACTCAAGTCACTTGTACAGGATTTGTTATTGTTATCTGCAAGATAAATAAACGTATTAAAAAAAATAGCTGACACACTCCCTCCGCACAGACCAGGCTGTTCCGGCAGGTTGTAGGTTCCCCGTCTGATCCTGTGTTGTAATGTGCATCCAAACCCTGTCAGTCCCTCCTCCTTTCTTAGTATGGGCTTGGGATCAGTCATGGCGGAGATATTTGGTTAGATATTCCCAGAACATATTTTCTTCCTGAGTAAAACTTCATGGTCTGCCAACTACAGAATAAAACTTCATGGTCTGCCAACTACAGAATAAAACTTCATGGTCCACCAACTGCAGAATAAAACTTCATGGTCCACCAACTACAGAATAAAACTTCATGGTCCACCAACTGCAGAATAAAACTTCATGGTCCACCAACTGCAGAATAAAACTTCATGGTCCACCAACTGCAGAATAAAACTTCATGGTCCACCAACTACAGAATAAAACTTCATGGTCCACCAACTGCAGAATAAAACTTCATGGTCCACCAACTACAGAATAAAACTTCATGGTCCACCAACTACAGAATAAAACTTCATGATCTGCCAACTACAGAATAAAACTTCATGGTCCACCAACTGCAGAATAAAACTTCATGGTCCACCAACTGCAGAATAAAACTTCATGGTCCACCAACTACAGAATAAAACTTCATGGTCCACCAACTGCAGAATAAAACTTCATGGTCCACCAACTGCAGAATAAAACTTCATGGTCCACCAACTACAGAATAAAACTTCATGGTCCACCAACTGCAGAATAAAACTTCATGGTCCACCAACTGCAGAATAAAACTGCCATAAAGAGGCTCTGTCAAGAGATGTCAAACCAGTTCTGGTAGAGGGAGCAACAAAAAAGTTGACCTAAAATATTCTTAGTAGAGCGTGTCTCACATCCGTCTACTTCAGAGGTACAGAAAGAAAAAAAAAGTATCACACATGTTTATACTGACATTTCTTGCAGATAATAAAGAAATATTCACATTCCTCACTGTGGACAAGTTCTGACAAGTCTCATCGTTTCTATTCATCTGACTCCCGTGCTCTCCCGTCTTGCACGCATGCTTTGATAGCTTTGAAAGGATTACATGTATTTTTAAGTTAACTAACATCGCTGTACTTGCACACCTGCAGGCATTATCTGATGTGCGACAGACACAGCGAAGATACTGAGAAACTGAACTTTAAAATATGTACAATCTTGTTTTTCTTGTGTTTTTAAATTCAGAATATTTTAGTAGAAGGTGACAAATTCTAAAAGTGTACTTTGGTTGATGCTTTCAAAGACTAACAAAACATTTTAATAACGTCTCTGTGCTTTGTTAGACAGGCAGTTTTTAAAGACGTAAATCAGTTCTTCTACCTGCAGCCTGACTCCTCAAATCTTTGCTATGGTGAGTGTAAGAATACAACTTTATTCTTTTCTATCACAGTCCACATTAGAGAAAATTCATTTTAAAACTACAGAAAAGAGTAATAATTTCTAGTCAGTTTGGATAAGACAAAAGTGTATGTGTTGTACTAGATCATAGACATATGTAGGATGTTTTGAAGATTATAAATGCTGAGAATAATTATGACTATATCATAGTGAAAGTAACATTCCGTATTCTTGAGTATCTCAAATATCAGCTTATAACTAAACTTTCTATGTACAGGTAAACGTGTCTTACTGAGTTTATAACTAAACTTTCTATGTACAGGTAAACGTGTCTTACTGAGTTTATAACTACACTTTCTATGTACAGGTAAACGTGTCTTACTGAGTTTATAACTAAACTTTCTATGTACAGGTAAACGTGTCTTACTGAGTTTATAACTACACTTTCTATGTACAGGTAAACGTGTCTTACTGAGTTTATAACTAAACTTTCCATGTACAGGTAAACGTGTCTTACTGAGTTTATAACTACACTTTCTATGTACAGGTAAACGTGTCTTACTGAGTTTATAACTAAACTTTCTGTGTACAGGTAAACGTGTCTTACTGAGTTTATAACTACACTTTCTATGTACAGGTAAACGTGTCTTACTGAGTTTATAACTACACTTTCTATGTACAGGTAAACGTGTCTT
Organism: Achatina immaculata; assembly: GCA_009760885.1. Classification (NCBI taxonomy): domain Eukaryota; kingdom Metazoa; phylum Mollusca; class Gastropoda; order Stylommatophora; family Achatinidae; genus Lissachatina; species Lissachatina immaculata. The sequence goes on from CM019698.1 coordinate 35,945,503, forward strand.
ACTGAGTTTATAACTACACTTTCTATGTACAGGTAAACGTGTCTTACTGAGTTTATAACTACACTTTCTATGTACAGGTAAACGTGTCTTACTGAGTTTATAACTAAACTTTCTATGTACAGGTAAACGTGTCTTACTGAGTTTATAACTACACTTTCTATGTACAGGTAAACGTGTCTTACTGAGTTTATAACTACACTTTCTATGTACAGGTAAACGTGTCTTACTGAGTTTATAACTACACTTTCTATGTACAGGTAAACGTGTCTTACTGAGTTTATAACTACACTTTCTATGTACAGGTAAACGTGTCTTACTGAGTTTATAACTAAACTTTCTATGTACAACTAAACGCTGTATCTTACTGAGCTATGCATGTGAAAATCTGCCTGTAGCTTCATGAAATCTAAGCAAAATGCATCTACACTCGAAACACATCTTTGTAACTCGTTATTACATATTTCTGTAACTTTTACTATCATGTCTCCAGCATGTTTGTTGTGTAACAAATTAAAGAGTTTCTCTGTTGTTTTCAAATTGTGGAATCTTTTTTGTTCATCCCGGCCAGTTAAAGAAACAGCGACTTTGTTTTTGTTTTTTTTTAAAATGTAACTATTTTATATTCACACCGTCATTGCCACATTTACATTCTAAGGATTTTTTTCTAACAAATTATGTTTCTATGATAACTAATTTCGTGGCTTTCCTTTCAATAATATTCAGATCCTTAATAGTGTTGAATAACATAAACGTAATCTCTTTTTATTGAACATATCATAACACATCTTTTCTCTATATTTGTTATATTTATCAAAATAATACATGCAGTATAGTGCTGTGGTTCAATATCATCTGAATGTCAACTAGACTTTCTAGTATTGTGGCTTGGTTCAATATCATCTTAGTGTCTAGTACACTTTCTAGTAAATTGATTGGTTCAGTATCATCTTAATATCTAATACACTTTCTAGTATAGTGGCTTGGTTCACAATCATCTTAATGCCTAATAAACGTTCTAGTATAGCGGCTTGGTTCAATATCATCTTAATATCTAATAAACTTTCTAGTGTAGTGGGTTGGTTCAATATCATCTTAATATCTAATAAACTTTCTAGTGTAGTGGGTGGTTTCAATATCATCATAATATCTAATAAACTTTCTAGTGTAGTAGCTTGGTTCAATATCATCTTAATATCTAATAAACTTTCTTTTGTAGTGGCTTGGTTCAATATCATCTTAATATCTAATAAACTTTCTAGTGTAGCGGCTTGGTTCAATATCATCTTAATATCTAATAAACTTTCTAGTGTAGCGGCTTGGTTCAATATCATCTTAATATCTAATAAACTTTCTAGTGTAGTGGGTTGGTTCAATATCATCTTAACATCTAATAAACTTTCTAGTGTAATAGCTCCGACTTTCGGGAGAGGATCTTGACACGTCAGTGTGACCAACACAGTGTCACTTTAATATATTATCTGCAATCTCATCATTCATAATCTGTTGACATTTTCTCTTATTTGTATGCATAATTTGTAAGTTTTATGTATGTATTATGGTCAGGGGAAGTGTGATATGTTCAGTTGACTTGTGTAAGGGCCAGCCTGGGTCAAAGTGAACTCGTCACTGTTTAGGAGATGTGTGGACAAAGAGGGGTTTTTGTTGTGTGTGTGTTTTCTTTCATTGCGTTTCTTTGGATGTTTTATTTTCGTTCTAGGAGTCAGGAAGTGCGTAAATATGGTTATTGAAGTGATCTGGGCAATTACCAGGGCAGGGGCGGCCTAGCTGGCAGTGTTAATTTTTCTCTGCTTGGTTGCTATTTGGATGCACAGGATACGAAGCGAATTTGGTTTTTATTTGTTGTATGTCCATATTATGACATCACTGCATTTTGTGTGCCTGGGTTTGTGAACAATATTTCTGATGACGTGCATGTTTTTGGTGTGGTACGTAACAAAAAGCAACGGTTGTAAAGAAAGAGATGTGAGCTGATATTAAAGGAAAGGTTGTAAAGAAAGAGATGTGAGCTGATATTAAAGAAAAGGTTGTAAAGAAAGAGATGTGAGCTGATATTAAAGAAAAGGTTGAAAAGAAAGAGATGTGAGCTGATATTAAAGAAAAGGTTGGAAAGAAAGAGATGTGAGCTGATATTAAAGAAAAGGTTGAAAAGAAAGAGATGTGAGCTGATATTAAAGAAAAAGTTGGAAAGAAAGAGATGTGAGCTGATATGAAAGAAAAGGTTGAAAAGAAGGAGATGTGAGCTGATATTAAAGAAAAGGTTGTAAAGAAAGAGATGTGAACTGATATTAAAGGAAAGGTTGTAAAGAAAGAGATGTGAGCTGATATTAAAGAAAAGGTTGTAGAGAAAGAGATGTGAGCTGATATTAAAGAAAAGGCTGTAAAGAAAGAGATGTGAGCTGATATTAAAGAAAAGGTTGTAAAGAAAGAGATGTGAGCTGATATTAAAGAAAAGGCTGTAAAGAAAGAGATGTGAGCTGATATTAAAGAAAAGGTTGTAAAGAAAGAGATGTGAGCTGATATTAAAGAAAAGGTTGTACAGAAAGAGATGTGAGCTGATATTAAAGAAAAGGTTGTAAAGAAAGAGATGTGAGCTGATATTAAAGAAAAGGTTGTAAAGAAAGAGATGTGAGCTGATATTAAAGAAAAGGTTGTAAAGAAAGAGATGTGAGCTGATATTAAAGAAAAGGTTACTTACATCTTACATCCTTTCCGTGCCATTAAACGTTACAAAGGGCTCGAATAGTTATTTTCCAAGTTGTCCTGTTTTCGGGGAGTTTTTCACCTTCATCAAGGGATGTTATGCCCACTAAACTGGCTTCTCTTAACAATGTCTTAACAAAGAAAAGACTGGACATGTGTATTTCTTGTTACTTGGAACTGTGAGTTGAGTTGCCGTGTTCTGTATTTTCCTGAGGTAGCGAGCTCAGGTCGGTCAAGATTTTATTTTGATGGTAAAAACAACAATCTTGCACATCGATCAGTGCAACAAGTCTACATTTTGGTGCCGGGACTAAAAGAGGGAGGCAACAATGGCGGTCAGATAGTGAACGGGATAAAGTTCAACGGACAGACGTCCAACTATACAAGACAGTTTTTAAACTGATGAAAACTTTTTGTTCAAGATCAACAGTAAACTTTACCTCTACAGAAAAGAATGTGCAGTGAGATTTGTTTCAAGAAACTAATAGGAAAATGTGAAAATTCTGAGACGTATGGCTAGTAAGGCGGAAGATATGGAAGAAAAAAAAAGTGAAATGGTGTAGAAAGGATTGCGCCTATTCCATCAAAAGAAATGTTGGAACTGTTTAAAATAATGAACATTCTATTAGCTAGCAATAATGCTACTGAACATATCTCACCATCTGATGGCAGCTCAGAGAAAATTCACATATGGCTGAATCAGGTGGACAAATATTGTCAAATAAATAGCCATAATGAGGATATCAACAAGCGTATATTATTACAATCATCTACAGCTGTGATATTAGACTTTATATATAGGCAGCTGGTGTCACACAAGGAAAAGACGTTCACTCAGCTAAAGCAAGAACTAGTAAGTTGTTCTGGAATTGTTGTAGACAAATACACACACACACACACACACACACAAGGCTGTAAAGCGAATGCGTTCTATTAAACAAGAAGAAGGGAAAGGGATACAAGGGGTAGCAGAAAGATTGCTGAGAATCGCCACTCAAGCTTTCCCTGAGCCAGAACTCCAGAAGTCACATGTCCAGTCTCATCTCTTAAACTGTGTTGTGGACGACATAAGGGACACAAGCGTGAAGTTAAATTGCTTAGAAAAGAGTGGAAAAGTTGTGAGGACGCCACGAAGATGGCGGTAGAAGAAGACAGGTTGTGACAGAGAATATTCATACCACAGTAACAACACCCACCCAGTCTATGCACTGCAGCAGCAAACGATTACAGCGGTAAACACTATGCAGCGAAATCTGGAGACTACAAGAAAATGCTATCTTTCTGGTCGAACTAACCACATTGCAAAAAACTGCTGGTTTAATAACAACAACAACCTGTTAATAAGAAGAAATATCTAACAGTCAACAACGACAGCTGTGGACTCTTCTTCTTCTTCAGCTTTCCGAGATATTAAGGTCCATTGCTGCAGATAAATTTTCCCTCCGTTCCTCTCTATTCTTAATCTTATCTCTCCAGTTGGTGACACCACTTTCTTTTATATCCTTTTCTATGTTGTCTTTCCATCTCTGTCTTGGTCTACCCCTTGGTCTTGTTTCCCTCATCTCTTGTGCATACATCATTTTCATTTGTTTGTTCTCTTCCATTCTTTCTACATGTCCAAGCCAGCGTAGTCTGTTCAGTTTCAAGACATTTATAAATCTTTGGGATTTAAATAAGCTGTTAAGTTCAGTGTTCTTTCTAGCTGTCCATTCTTCAGTGTTGGTAACCTTTATGGGCCCAAAGGTTCTTCTTAGCTGTGGACTCTGTACAACAAAATAGAGTTAACATAAGAAAGTGCTATCTGTGTGGTGGAACTAACCACGTCGCACGACACTGTTGGTCAAGCAGCAGTAAGGGCCCGCCAACAAGGGAAAATATCACGCAGATAAGAGTTGGTGGACCATTAACAGACACTCCAGGCCCAGCTCAGAATGAGGCTCGGTCAAGACATGTCAAAAGCTACCAGGAAAACTCAAGAGGGGTCAATTCAGTGACCAGATAGGGGTCCACAAACGCCATGGGGTGGACTAATCAACACAAGGAACATTAACTCTCTCGTAACGGCAAGTACGATTCCCATAGAGATAGTAAACAGAATAGTTCACACATTAATCCATACAGGAAGTAGTGTTTGTTTAATGCGTAAAAACTTGTGGTTTCCAATGAGACAGTGTCTCCTTCTCTATCAGTCAACACAGACACTGCTGTCTCTATCAGTCAACACAGACACTGCTGTCTCTATCAGTCAACACAGACACTGCTGTCTCTATCAGTCAACACAGACACTGCTGTCTGTAAGGACAGAAAAAAATACAGGTTGTGAGAGAGACTTTGGTAAGTTTCAGATTAGCGGAACAGATGTATGAGCAATATGTGTTCATAGTGAACAATCTGAATCGCCCTTTCATACTAGACAGTGATTTCCTACAGGAGCAGAACGTTACTTTAAACTTCGTGGATAAAACGTTACTAATCAAGTGATCTTGAAGTAGAATATTCTCAGAGAAGTAATAGGTAACACTGCCTACACAGTACTTCTTAATGTTTCTCACGAGAACATTTCCACGCGTACTAATCGATACTCAGTTCACATGTCATTTGTGACATGGACTGGGTGTCATTCAAGGGAAATAACTAAGACTAATCGTACTTTATTTTGATTAGTTCCCTTATACTAATGTGTACCACCATAGAGGTAGTCATAACCTCTACGGTTCTATATTTGCAAAAATGATATGGGTGAGAATATACACAAACCTCCTACACGATCATAACTATTATACAGCGTAACTGTTTTAAATAGATCAGGCTGAGAAATCTTTGAAGTATAAATTTATATAGTCTACGGAAACCATGATGTGCCATCTTAATTTTTTGCACATAATTATGTAATAAATCAGAACAAAGCCGATTTTGTCATTTGAGATATATATATATATATGTGTGCATTATAGGAAAGAAAGTAGACGAATAGTTGTGAAACAAAGATCATTATGCAGAAAACAAAATGTGGGTAAATTAATGCATACATTTCCCATTCAAATAAGACAGCTTGTTATTACATCCAAATTCTGCAGAAGAGATTTGTTAAAGAGCGGACTAAAAGTTTATAAATTCAACCACATCTAAGAAACCAGACCTGATGCCAACCACATCTAAGAAATCAAACATGGTGCCAACCACATCTAAGAAACCAGACCTGATGCCAACCACATCTAAGAAATCAAACATGGTGCCAACCACATCTAAAAAACCAGACCTGATGCTGTTTATCAAATTCAATTTTTCTGTATCAGCGATCCAAATAAAAAACAAAGCACCAAGAATGTGTGTATGTTTGTTTTGTTTTTGTTGCTGGTTAAAACAAAACATTGAAAATAGCAAACTAATTACACAGTTATTTCCCTTGCGTTCTTGCACGATACATATGTCTTCTGTGCCTTCATTTGTTTGAATGGATTTCAGACGTTTTCAATATTCCTGGTCCTTCATAATGAATGTTGATAAGGAAACTCGTGTCATTATTAATGTTGATAAGCAAAGTTTTTGGTAACTTTTTTCACTTTTATGAAACGTATCATAAAATACTAGTTTGCCTTTTCTTACTCTCTCCCCAGTCTAGGAAGAGATGACTGACAAGAAGCCGTTAAAGTTGATGCTCCTTGGGAAGACAGGAGCTGGTTTAAGCTCAACTGGGAACTCTATACTCAACAAGAAAGTCTTCAAGTCAGCCTCCAACAACAAACCTGAGACAAAGAAAGTCAGAACAGGATATGGGCACTTTAGAAATTTCAGGATTAAGGTCGTGGATGGTCCAGGTCTGGAAGTTCACTGGCCCAGAAAGAATGACAGAAAAGAAGGAGTGTTCAGACATCAATATATGGCACGTGGAAAGTGTTCTGAAAAGGCTGATGTATTCCTTTTCGTCACAAAATTTGGAAATCGGTTCATGAGAGAAGAAGACAATGTTCTGGAATGTTTAGAAAACATTTACGGGGAAACATTCTACAAACACGTGATCATTGTCATGACTGGAGGTGAACATTTTCAGGTCGCTGTGGATGAAGAAGAAGAAGAACGTAATATCAGCTTCCAGGATTGGTGCAGACAACAGACAGGAAGATTCCAGAAGCTGTATCAAGATTGTAATGGCCGGTGTGTGCTGCTGGACAACAGACGGAAGAACAAAAATAGAACGAGACAGATACAAGAAATTATAGAATTGGCAAAGGACATACAAGCCAACCGAGGCCATTACGGTAACCAAAGATCTGGCAACACAGGCATTAACAATACAAAGAAGGACAGGAAAAGATTAAGCGAATTGGAAGAGGACGAAAAGTGGAACCTCCGACAAATAAGCTGTTCCAAGTACTCATCTAAAAAGGACAGTACAAAAGACGGGAATATATCAAGTCTCGGAGAAAGAGGTTCCAGTCTCGACCAAGCAAGCACTCCAGCAGATCTCTGGCGTGGGGAAACTGATTTTCTGGATACTGGAGATTCAGGGACTGCTTTCAGGAAAGTATGAACATTTATGTTGCTTTGTATAATTTGTTGATAATTTGTTGGTTGTTGTAGGTCTGTGTTTGCAAGTACATTTGTTTTGTCTGTGTTCTTCATCTGAAACTGTTTCATTATATTCCAGCTACAACAATTTTAAAAACTCATCAACGGAATTATTACTCCCGCTTCTCCAATTTCAGCCTGGTTAGCTGAGTGTTTATCTGAGTGGTTAGCTGAGTGGTTAGCTGAGTGGTTAGAATGCTTGGGTTACTAATCTGGTGGTACTGCGTTTAGTCCCAGCAATGGACTTTTTTTCTACTACACAAAAAAAAAGACTCCTGGATTGATTCAGCCTATAAAAATAGATACCAGAGAAATCTCGGAAGTTAAAGCGGTCAGGCGTGATACTGACCACATCAGACTTTCATGTGCCGAAGATCAGGGAAAATACGGGCCTAACACCATGTTCCCCGATACGTCTTAATTGCAGGGAAACGGGACTTTTACCTTCTCCATGTTCAGTGCCAGCGTTTGTTGTCCAGTCAGTGAAGAGAATGAAACAAATTCTTACACGAAATAAAATCCTTGATAAACTATACTCCCGACATAAATAATCCACAGATCAATATGTTTGTGAATAAGTAAGACAACTAATATGCTCACATATTTCCAGGTTAAATAATCTCCCACATTATATAAATTTCTAGTTAAAAGTTCCAAGATAAAATAAATCCCAAAGGGAAATACATTTCAGACTGAAATAAATTTCAAAGATGAAATACTAGATGAAATGAATATGATTATGAAATATATGTGAATTGTATTGTTCTCTATGGTAATCATTAATAAATGACATTAGATTAACAGACTGCTTAAATCAGTTCACATAGGAAGATGAACGTAGAAACCACGTGGCAGCAAACGAGACCGTATAATTAAAAGATTACATTGATATCTTCGCACAATATTACTTCTTTTGCTAGAAAAGGAGGGTAAACTTTCAGAGAAAATAGAACATGTAAGTAATGGAGACGTGGTTTCAGAGAAAATAGAACATGGGAGTAAAGTTTCAGACAAAATATATAGAGAGAGTTCATATAATGGCTGGCTCTGTCATGATCAGAGACTGACAATCACTGGATCCAGCTGATATTGTTAACGCGCTCAGGGAGACAGGCAGAGACAGACAGGGAACCCACATCTCTGCTTAGACTGAGAGACTGGCACAGACAGAGAGACAGGCAGAGATAGACAGGGAACCCACATCTCTGCTTAGACTGAGAGACTGACTCAGTCAGAGAGACAGGCAAGATAAACATGGAACCCACATCTCTGCTTAGACTGAGAGACTGGCACAGACAGAGAGACAGGCAGAGATAGACAGGGAGTCCACAACCCTGCTTAGACTGAGAGACTGACACAGTCAGAGAGACAGGCAGAGATAGACAGGGAATCCACATCTCTGCTTAGACTGAGAGACTGACACAGTCAGAGAGACAGGCAGAGATAGACAGGGAATCCACATCTCTGCTTAGACTGAGAGACTGACACAGTCAGAGAGACAGGCAGAGATAGACAGGGAATCCACATCTCTGCTTAGACTGAGAGACTGACACAACCAGGAACGAGAGGCAAACTAGACGCTCGAGGGGACTTGTTAGTCAACACAGGGTGGGTACTATCCGCTGCAGGACATCGATGGATTTGTGTGTGTGTGGGGGGGGGGTTGTTCAGAGTGCAGTGTTGATGACTCAGACCATAAACCATAAAATATATATTCTAGGCTATCAGGACAACAAGGAAGAGATCAATAAGAATCTTGCGAAAAGACATTTGTACGAGAAAACAGAAACTAGAAAACCTTTCGTTCACTGGAAAACACAATGGAAAAAAGAGAAGCATGGAAGAAAAAAAGAGCTTGAACAGCCTGACCAAATAGCAAAGAAAATAAAGCTTCGAAACAATATAAATAGTAATAACGATAATAAATGCAGACGTTTATTTCTAACGACAGTTTTAGAAGTAACTGATGGCATGATAAATACATTAGAGATGATTAATTTTAACTTAAATAAAATAATAATGTGTAATTTATCACGAATAAATTTATTGTAACTTTGTGAACATTTGTTTTTGTTTTCACGTTGACTGCGCTAACCAACATGTTTTACAGTATTTACTTCTGTTTTTTTTTAGATCCATGTTACAATCATATCAGGAATATATTATCCGAGGTTCACACATAGCAGAATATGGCTTGTCTGTTTTCTGATTGTATTCAGTACTTCTCAAACCACGCCCTATCCACGTCACGTGTGTCATCCAGGTACATACCTGGTCACAGCAAGAAATGACCTAGATTTCTGCCTACCTTGTACTGATGGTGTAAACTTCATGCCAGACTCGTGGCACACTCACAGAAACTGCTACAACTGTACACAGATACGGGACCAGGACTTGGAGATTCTCGTCACAGAATGTACCAGAACTCACGATGCTGAGATCTTGTGTACACCTGGATACTATAGAAGGAGAGCCAGAAACGTACGTGAGCAAGACAGGTGTGAGAAGTGTTTTGAGTGTGAGCAACCAACTCTAGCATGTCAGGGTTACCATGACACGGTCTGTTGTGGAAGCCCAAACTATGACGCTGTCAAGGACATAAATGGACTTTATATTTGTGTTGAACGTCCAGTTTTGTGTGGCCCTGGACATTTTCTACATCCACAAACCAGACAGTGCAGGCCCTGTCCAGTAGGTACATTTATGACAGAAGACAAACATGACAACACAGATTGTAGAGTCTGCCAGACTCCCTCAGATAACGAAGTCATTGTTCAGTCGTGTAACAGCACTAATCCGTCAGTCATTGGATGTATGGAAGGATACTTTCGAGATTCCAAAGAAGAGTTACTGGCAGGTGAAATAAATTGTTTACCCTGTCAGAAATGTGAACATCAGGGACATGAATGTGATATGTATCACAACATAGTCTGCTGTGATCACTCGGGCATGATAGTCATGGACACTGAAGCCGATCTTAAGTGTGTACCACGTGACGGAAGTCAAGATACTCTAACATCTGAATCAATGACAACAGGTGAGATAGTTACCTGTGATCTTTTCTTCCTCTTATATCCCCATATAAATATGTAGTATTTAAAACTAGTTTTGTATTTTACATTCCGAGCAAAGTTAAAAAATAGAAATTGCATAAAAATTAATTGATAACGTTAAATGTTAGCACCAATTAAATATGATACAATGATAATAATAAAAGTAACAAATAATTGATACCAGAATGTTATACAAGGATTATAACACAGCTGAAACAGAAACTGAAACTATAAACGTGTTTTAATAGAAGTCAAAAAGTCTGACAGTCAGTGGAAGACTCAAGGTAAAAGGAAAAAGACGGATTCTTATGAAAAACCATTTGTTCGACTTTACCAGGCGGTGAATGATCCAGAAGTACCAAAAAGCACAAGGAAAGTACATATATCTAATAGAAAGTACTGAGACTTACGGTACAGTGAAAATAAACATATCTAATAGAAAGTACTGAGACTTACGGTACAGTGAAAATAAACATATCTAATAGAAAGTACTGAGACACTCAGTACAGGGAAAGTAAGCATATCTGAAACAAGGTACCGAGACGTGAAGGACAAAAGAAGTAATAACAGCAACAAATGTTGAGAGAATACATTGATGATGATGATGATGATGATGTGTAAAGAAGACATAAAATTAAAACATATTAGCTTAGTTGCTTGAGTGTGACACTATGAACTTGGTGTCTTTTTCCCCTCACTCTACACTGTGTCAATATAGAACTGATAGCAACATTCTGTGTGCTCTGATGATATACAGAGAAGAAGACTAGAGCATCTACTAGATGAGCAAAATTCTGTGTGCTCTGATGATATACAGAGAAGAAGACTAGAGCATCTACTGGATGAGCAAAATTCAGAATGCTCTGATAGATATACAGAGAAGAAGACTAGAGCATCTACTGGTTGAGCAACATTCTTTGTGCTCTGATGGATATACAGAGAAGAAGACTAGAGCATCTACTGGATGTGGCTAGAACGTGTTGGTGATAATAATGGCTAGGACTTTCTTTTCGCTGGAACGTCATACCGGCGCCATTTTGTGGAAACATTTTCGTGCTTGTGTGTATGTGTGGTATGTATGTGTTCTGCTTATTTGAGAGCTAGACATAGTTGCTACAGTTAAGTATAATGTTAATAGAAGCAGATTATCAAATATGAAAACCAGAGCAATTTTTTTTTTCGGAAGAACAAAAATTCTGCACCGGGAAGACACGCCCCTCTTCAGTGGCGGAGTCATCAACAAAGATTTGCAGTAAAACGTGAAACAGTTCCCCTTATGTCACTTTGTCCCGGATATATTCTTCGAAGAACATGTGACAAACAAGGAAATAACGAACATGCATTGAGAACATTAATAAGGTGGTCAAAAGACGAAGATAGAAATGGCAGGGCCACATGCTACGAATGGAAAGAATAAGACACGCCTATACTGCCCTGACTTGGACACTCAAGAGGAGGAGGGGGGTCATTAGGAACATGGAGACCCACAATACAGGGAGAACTAAAGGAAGCCAGAAAGACTTGGTTTGAGCTACCCCGATTTGTTCAAGACAGGACTGGCTGGGGAACATTTGTTGATGTCTTGTGCTCCACTAGGGGTACAGACGACTGATGATGATAAAGTGTGTATTAACCCGCCATTCCCACTTTTTAAAATGATAATCTGCATTAAAATTCAGTTTATTAAAACATTTGTTTCTGTACATGTGACTACAATAATAAAAAAGACCAAGTGATAATCTAAACAAGCTGACATTATATATAATCTTCTGTGTTGTGATTGTCCCCATACATTTACGAGAAACTGATACTTCCTGTGTGTATATAAAGTTTAAGATCTGAAACACTAAACATTAAACCAAAGACGCATAAACTAATACATTGTTATAAACTTATTTTTTAAATAAAATATCTTATTGAACAACAAAACTAGGACTAAAATGTTTCGAGTCTCTGAAGATTGCTAGGGCAAGTGGGGGGGGGGGGGGAAGCAGACATAAATGTCTCACTAAAGCTGTGTTTGCTGATTCTGATTAATAAACTAAATGAAAATGTTTATAACAAAACATATACTAGTTCTTACAGGAACAATCAATACAAAAAGTATTATTCTCCTTTCAAGCAGGTCTCTAATCAGTGCAAAATGTATACTTCTCCTTTACAAAGATCCTTAATCAATACAAAACGTATTTACAGACAAATCTCTAATCAATACAAAAAGTATTTTGTCCATTACAGGTACATCTGTAATCAGTACATCTGAGAGTGAAGCTCATATTAACGGGACAGTTTGTGGAGAGAATCAGTATCTTTACTACAGCCCAGATAACACTTCTACCTGTCTGCCGTGTAAAGAGGACACCTACATGGATGAAAGTAGTCACACCTGGACGTCCTGTAAGAAGTGTCCCGACCTCATGAATGTCAACATTCCTGATACTTGTAGAAGACGTTTCTTTACATTGAAAGTCACCACGATCTCTGCCTCTATTGTTTTCATATGTACATTACTTATCATTGTAATTATCATAAGACGCTACTACAAGCCTTTATTCAGAGACCAAAACTCCTCAGACAAAACCAGGTAAGATAAAGTTTCGTGATATAACTTACAATCATTTTTATATGGAATGGTAACCACATGTTTGTCTTTCTCTGACAAATAACATTTGTCTCGAAACTATTTTAGAGAGGGGGATGCTGTAAGTATAACATAGTAGTGGAGCTGATATAGCAGTATGGGTTGATGTACAGTTACAAAACTTAACAAATTAGCAAAGACAGGAAGGATGAGAGATGGGTCACTACATCACGTGACCTTAATGTCTAGACAGGGGCGGGGTGTAAGAAAGTAATCAGCTGAGAGATGAGAAAGTAATCAACTGAGAGACAAGAAAGTAATCAGCTGATAAATAAGAAAGTAATCAGCTGAGAGACAAGAAAGTAATCAGCTGAGAAATAAGAAAGTAATCAGCTGATAAATAAGAACGTAATCAGCTGAGAAATAAGAAAGTAATCAGTTGAGAAATGAGAAAGACTAAGAGTGAACGGCATATGATGAATGTCTGATGATGTCTGACTACAGGGTTTTGCTGTGATGATGGTTGTATGTATCTGTATGACGATGGCTGTATTTGTCTTGTGTAATGATGACTGTATTTGTCTGTGTAATGATGGCTGAATTTGTCTGTGTAATGATGGCTGTATATGTCTGTGTAATGATGGCTGTATTTGTCTGTGTAATGATGGCTGTACTAGTCTGTGCAATGATGGATGTACTTGTCTGTGTAATGATGGCTGTATTTGTCTGTAATGATGGCTGTATTTGTCTGTGTAATGATGGCTGTATTTATCTGTGTAATGATGGATGTATTTGTCTGTGTAATGATGGATGTATTTGTCTGTGTAATGATGGATGTATTTGTCTGTGTAATGATGGATATATTTGTCTGTGTAATGATGGCTGTATGTGTTTCTCTGATAGAAGCAGAGTAGCCTGAGGGAAGCCTATCATTATCAGAGTTATCATGTTTCTTGAGAACTTGTTTGTCGTCATTCTCTCCATCGCCATCATTGATTTTAACCAACGGCTGTTGTTATCTACGTTTGAATGTCCTGCATGGGAAATGTTCCAGTAGTTGTTGCAGGAGTAACTACAAGCAGAGAAGGAGTTTAGTGATGTCTTTTCTTTGCTGTACGATCTCTTACATAGAATTACAGGAACACTCCGTCACACAAAGGAGAGGGACTTGTGTGTATTCTCTTCTTGTGTTATAGAGAGAGAGACAGACAGACAGACAGAGTCAAAACCATGAAACGACAAGAAGGTAGACAGAGTGAGAGAGATAAGAAAGAATGAGAGAGGATATCACGTGAGCGAAGGAAAAATAACAAAACAATGTGTGTGTGTGCGTGAGAGAGAGAGAGAGAGAGAGAGAGAGAGAGAGTAAGAATCAGAATAAGAACAGGTTTATGAGCAGGAGTGTTAGAATGCACAAGTCTGTGATTGGGAATGTATTAGTCTGTGTATGTTATTGTATAGGTCCGCGCATGTGAATGTACTAGTCTGTGTATGTGAATGTACTAGTCTGTGTATGTGAATGTACTAGTTTCTGTATGTAAATGTACCAGTGAGTATATGTGAATGTACGCGTCTGTGGATGTGAATGTACAAGACTTTGTATGTGAATGTACAAGTTTGTGTATTTGAATGTACACATATGTGTATGTGAATGTATAAGTCTCTGTATGTGATTGTACAAGTCTGTGTATGTGAAAGTATAAGTCTGTGTATGTGAATGTATAAGTCTGTGTATGTGAATGTATAAGTCTGTGTATCTGAGTGTATAAGTCTGTGTATGTGAATGTACAAGTCTGTGTATATGAAAGTATAAGTCTGTGTATGTGAAAGTATAAGTCTGTGTATGTGAATGAATAAGTCTGTGTATGTGAATGTATAAGTCTGTGTATCTGAGTGTATAAGTCTGTGTATGTGAATGTACAAGTCTGTGTATATGAAAGTATAAGTCTGTGTATGTGAATGTACTAGTCTGTAGATGTGAATGTACTTGCCTGTGCATGTGAATGGAATTGTCTGTGTATAAGAATGTACTAGTCTGTAAATGTGAATGTAATTGTCTGTGCATGTGAATTTATTATGTGTATGTGAATGTACTAGTCTGTGTATGTGAATGTACTAGTCTGTGCATGTGAATGTACTGGTCTGTGTATGTGAATGTAATTGTCTGTGCATGTGAATGTACTAGTCTGTGCATGTGAATGTAATTGTCTGTGCATGTGAGTGTACTACTATGTCTATGTGAATGTATTAGTCTGTGCATGTGAATGTACTGATCTATGTATGCGAATGTAATAGTCTGTGTATGTGAATGTACTAGTCTGTGTATGTGAATGTACTAGTCTGTGTATGTGAATTTACACCTCTGTACGTGTACATGTTTACACAAACATCCTGTCATCCTATTTTAACTTATTACACAAGCTATTTATAGAGAACACTCAGAGCACGTCAGTTTGATGGTTGTCTTGTTTTTATATTTTTACATTTAACAGCTCTATTGTTATATTATTTACTATTCTACAAGTCACTGCATATTTCTTGTTCGATGTTTAATACTATTTTCTAATTCCGAATCTTGCTTTCAAGATATCAGGTGGAACAGATATTATTGCAGAAAATGTCGCCTGAGGAAGAAACAACCATCGAGAAAGAAAGAATTGAGTGGAAAATGGACAGGTACATGTTAGAGTAAGAATGACGTCATGCTATAGTTTAGTTATGCTTGTTTAGCTAAAATTATCTATACTCATCTTAACTGTTGATAGATAACTACAGTTGTACAGAGGTACCAAGAAAATGTTTATAGGGCATGAGAGGGGAGATAATACTTCAAATGTTTCTTTAGCCAGATTTACAACTCCAGACCTGAGAGATAGACAATATGTGAGAATGTCTGGATATAACGTAAGATAATCTGTCTATAGACAATATGTGAGATTATCTGGATATAACATAAGATATTCTTCTAACAGATCAGAAAAGAACGTAAACAGTGATTCATTATTAGACTATGATATACTGAAATAATAGGAACACATTTTGAATGTATACTTATTTCCCACGTGTTTAAAAGAATAACTAACATCAAAGAAATATTGTTTTTATTAATTTTATTGTATGCCATTTTAACACCAGGTAATACTGACTTTGATGAGGACTTGTAGACTATAGCAAAATTAATAACTCACATCATTTACTCATAGCTAATCAATGAAAACGTTCAAGACGATCTAGATGATTCCCATTATTGTTATATTGATCTTGAGGATTCCAATTACTGTTATATTGATCTTGCTGGTTACATTGATTGTTATATTACTCTGATTCCTATTACTGTTATATCTGTGTTGGTTGTTACATTGAGTGTTATATTGATCTTGTTGATTATCAATACTGAAATATTGATTGCTGGTTAAATTGACTGTTATATTGATCTGGATCATTTATATTACTGTTATATTGATATTGCTGGTTACATTGACTGTTATACTGATCTACTTGATACCTATTACTGTTATAGTGATCTTACTGGTTACATAGACTGTTATATTGATCTAGTTGATTTCCATTAATGTTATATTGATCTAGTTGATCCCCATTAATGTTATATTGATCTAGTTGATCCCCATTAATGTTATATTGATCATGCTGGTTAAAGTGACTGTTATGTTTTTCAAGTTCATTTCCATTACTGTTATATTGATCTTTCTGGTTATAGTGAATGTTATATTGATCTAGTTGGTTCGCATTACTGTTATACTGATCTTGCTGGTTAAATTGACTGTTATATTGATTTGGATATTTCCCAATACTGTTATTTTGATCTTGCTGGTTACATTGACTGTTACATTGATCTAGTTGATCACCATTTCTGTTATATTCATCTAGTTGATCCTCATTACTGTTATATTGATATTGCTGCTTACATTGACTGTTATACTGATCTAGCTGATTCCCATTACTATTATATTGAACCAGCTGGTTACATTGACTGTTATAATGACCTAATTGATTCCCACTACTGTTTTATTGATCTTGCTAGTTACATTCACTGTTATATTGATCTAGTTTATTCCCATTACTGTTATGTTGATCTTGCTGGTTACATTTACTGTTTTATTGATTTAGTTGATTCACATTACTGTTATATTGATCTAGTTGATTCCCATTACTGTTACACTGATCTTGTTGATCCCAATTACTGTTATATTGATCTAGTTGATTCCCATTACTGTTATATTGATTTTGCTGGTAACATTAATTGTTATATTGATCTAGTCAATTCCCATCACTGTTATATTGATCATTATGGTTACATTGACTGTCAGATTGAACTGGTTCATTGTCTTTACTGTTATATTGATTTTGCTTGTTGCATTGACTGTAATAATGATCTACTTTATCACCATTAAAGTTATACTGATCTTGCTCATTACATTGACTGTTATATTGACCTTGGTGATTCACCAAGAGAGAAAACTGAAATATTTTGGACACATTAAACGTCATGATAATTTAGAGAAGACCGTATTGGAAGGATACATAATGGGAAAAAGAACAAGAGGAAGACCAAGATGAAGATGGCTGCAAGACATTGTTGACGATCTGGAAATGGATGCAACAGCAGCAGGCCATCTTGCTCACAACCGAGAGGCCTACAGGAGTGCTTTTTGGGAGGCAAAGTTCCGCAAGGGGCATGCAAATGAATGAATGAATGATTCACCTTACAGTTATATTGCTCTTTCTGTTTACACAGAATGTTATGTTGATCTATTTAATTCCTATTATTGTTATATTAATCTTGCGGTTTACATTGATTGTAATTGTGATCTATTTCATTTCAGTTACCTTTATATTGATCTTGCTGGTTACACTGACTTTTATATTGATGAAGTTGATTCATATATCTGTTATATTGATCCTCCTGGTTACAGTAGCTGTTATATTGATCTAATTGATTCTCATTACTGTTATATTGATCTTGCTGGTTACATTGACTGTATACTTCATCTAATTTATTCCCATTATTGTTTTATTTCTTATGGTGGCTGTATAAGAAATTACATCTTATTAGCAGAAATGCAGATGAAACCACTGACAACAATTATTGAGGAAAGACGCTGGCGATGGTTGGGACATGTGCTCCGAATGACTGACAACTCACTACCAAAAATAGCACTAAGATGGACACCACAGGGGAACAGAAGTAAGGGTAGACCAAAAGAGACATGGAGAAGAACAACAGAAAGGATGTTGAGCAATAGAGGGCTCACCTGGGCAAAAGCAGAAAAAAAGGCAAAGGACAGGCATTTGTGGAAAATCCTTGCGGAAGCCCCATGTGCCCTGGGCACTTAAGGTTCAGAGAGAGAGAGAGAGAGAGAGAGAGAGATTGTTTTATTTATCTTGCTGGTTACCTTAACTGTTATATTGGTCTAGGTGATTCACATTACTGTTATATTGCTCTTGCTGATTACATAGACTGCTATGTTGATCTATTTAATTCCTGTTACTGATATATTAATATTACTGTTGCATTGTGAGTTATTTTGATCTAGTTGATTCCAATTACTTTTAAATTGATTTTACTGATTATATTGACTTTTATACTGATCTAATTTATTCCATTACTGTTATATTGATCTTGCTGGTTACACTGACTGTTATATTGATGTAGTTGATTCCCATTACAGTTATATTGATCCTGCTGGTATTTCCATTACTGTTATATTGATCTTGCTGGTATTCCCATTACTCTTTTATTGACATTTCTGGTAACATTGACTGTTATATTGATCCAGTTGATTCCCATTGAAGTTATGTTGATCTTGCTGGTTACATTGACTTTTATATTGATTTTGCTGTTTAAATTGACTATTACATTTAACTTTTCTGGTTACATTGACTGTTGTGTTGATCTTGCTGATTGCCTCGACAGTTATGTTTACCTGGTTGATTTCCTTGACTGCTATATTGATCCAGCTGATTGCCTTGACCGGTATATTGATTTACCTGATTGATTTGAATGTTACATTGATATACCTGATTTCCCTCACTTTTATTTTGATCGAAGTGATTGTTTTGAGTGTTATGTTGATCTAGCAGCTGATAGATTTGATTCACTTGAGTACCACTAGTTCTGCATTGTGATTCAGACTGGATATTCTAGTACTTAGTTTGTTATTATAGACAAACGTTTTCTCACAATAGATGAAAGTTAACACTGGGAATCAAGGACATCAAAATACACATAATAATTCTGCAACAGAAACATCTATTTTTACTTCATTAATTTTAACAAGTTTTTGATCAGTGTTAGCACAAAAAAGTATTTATTGTTTGACAAATACCATTTCTTCAGTGCAATATTTTTTCTGTTCACGAACTTTGTTATGCCTTCATATATTTGTTTTTCTTATTTGATGGTAGGTGTGATGATTTGTTATTTCCATTTCAGAGGAGAATATTATTATAAGAAATATATATCTAAAACTGTAGCAGTAAACCCGTAGCATTAGAATTGTAGTAGTAAAACTGTGTCAGTAAAGCTGCGGCAGTACACCTGTAGCAGTAAACCTGTAGTAGTAAAACTGTGGTAGTAAATTTGAAGCAGCAAAACTGTAGCAGTAAAACCGTGATAGTAAATTTTAGCAGTAAACATTTAGCAGTAAAATTGTGGCAGTAAACATGTAGTAGTTAAACTGTAACAGTAAAACTGTGGCAGTAAAATTGTGGTAGTAAAACTGTGGCAGTAAAACTGCGGAAGTAGAACTGTGACAGTAAATCTGTAGTAGTAAAACTGGCAGTAAAACTGTGAGAGTAAAGGTGTAGTAGTAAAAATATAGAAGTAAACCTGCAGCAGGTAATCTCTGACAGAGAAATTGCGGCATTAAAAATGTGAGAGTATAACTGAGGTAGTAAAAATGTGACAGTAAATCTTTTAGAGTAAATATGTGGTAGTAAAACTGTTGCAGTAAAATCGTAGTAATAAAACTGTGGAAGTAAAACTTTGGCAGTAAAACAGCGGCAGTAGAACTATGACACTAAATGTATGGTAGCAAAAAAGTTCTCAGTAAAACTTTGATAGTAAAACTGTGGTACTAAAAATATGGAAGTAAACCTGCAGCAGTAAAACTGTGACAGTAAAAAATGCGGCAGTAAACCTGTGGGAGTAAAACTGTGACAGTAAAACTGTGGTAGTAAATCTGTGACAGTAAAATTGTGACAGTAAAACTGTAACAGTAAAACTGTAGTAGTAAAACAGTGGTAGTAAAACTCTGGTAGAAAAAAAAATGGCATTAAACCAGTAACATCAAAACTCTGATATTAAAACTGTGGCAGTAAAACTGTAACACTAAAAATGTGGCAGTAAATCTGTAGAATTATAAATGTAGTAGTACAAATGTGGTAGTAAAACTGTGGTAGTAAATCTTTTACACTAAATATGTGACAGTAAGACTGTCATAGTAAAACTGTGTTAGTAATACTATGACATTAAAATTTTGGTTGCAAAACTGTGGTAGTAAAACTCCAACAGTAAAACTGCGACAGTAAATTTGTGGTAGTAAAACTTTGGCAGTAAAACTGTGGTAGTAAAAGTACGGAAGTAAACCTGGAGCAGTAGATCTGTGATAGTAAACATGGGGCTGTAAAACTGTGACAGTAAAACTGATGTATAAGAAATGTGGCAGTAAACATGTAGGAGCAAATCTGTGACAGTAAAACTGTGGCAGTAAAAAGTGTGCCAGTAAAACTGTAGTAGATAAACTGCAGATGTCAAACTGTGGCTATAAACTTGTGGGAGTAAAACTGTGGCAGCAAGTCTTTTAGAGTAAATATGTTGTAGCAAAACTGTTGCAGTAAAATTGTGGTAGTAAAACTGTGGCAGTAAAACTGTGACAGTAAAGGTGTGCAGTAAAACTTTGACAGTAAAGGTGTGCAGTAAAACTGTGACAGTAAAGGTGTGCAGTAAAACTGTGGCACTAAACCTGTAACAGTAAAACTGTAGTAGTAAAACTGTGGTAGTAGAATTTTGGCATTAATCTGTGACGGTAAAGCTGTGGTAGTAAACCTATAGCATTACAATTGTAGTAGTAAAACTGTTGTTGTAAATCTTTTACGGTAAATATGTGACAACAAGAATGTCGTAGTAAACCTATGGTAGTAAAACTGTGGTAGTAAAACTGTGGTGGTAAAATTGTGGCAGTAAACCTGTAGCAGTAAAACTGGTATAGTAAACCTGTGGCAGTAAACCTGTAGCAGTAAAACTGGTATAGTAAACCTGTGGCAGTAAACCTGTAGCAGTAAAAGAGTGGTAGTAAAACTGAGTTAGTAAACTTGTAGCTCTAAAACTTTAGCGGTAAAACTGTGATAGTAAAATTCTGGCATTAAATAAGAGACCGTAAATCTGTTTCAGTAAACCTGCAGCAGTAAAACTGTGGTAGTAAAACTGTGGTAGTAAATATGTGACAGTAAAACTTTGACAGTAAAACTGTTGGAGTAAAACTGTGACATTAAAACTGGTATTGCAAAACTGTGACAGTAAAACTGTGGCAGTAAAACTGTGGTAGTCAATATGTGGCTGTAATCCTGTTGGAGCAAAACTATAACAGTAAAACTGTGGTAATTAAACTATGACAGTAATCCTCTGCAGTAAAACTGTGAAGTAAAGCTGTGGTAGTAAACTGTAGCAATCAAACTGTGACTGTAAAATTGTGGTAGTAAAAATGTTGCAGTATCTATTTTACAGTGAATATTTGGCAGTAAAACTATGGTAAAAACTTTGACAGTAAACCTGTAGCATTAAACATGTGGCAATAAACATGTGGCATTAAAACTGTAGCAGTAAAACTGTGGTAGTAATACTGTAGTACAAAAAACAGTTACCGTAAGTATGTGGAAGTAAACTTATTGCATTAAAAGTGTATTAGTAAATGTGTAGTAGTACAATTGTGGTAGTAAATCATTTACAGTTAGTATGTGACAGTAACACTTTCGTAGTAAAACTGTGGCTGTAAGTATGTGTAGTAAAACTGTGGTAGGAAATATTTTACAGTGAATTTTACAGAGAATAGAACTATGGTAGTGAAAATGTGGTAATAAAATGTGGTAGTAAAACTGTGGTAGTAAAACTGTGGCAGTAAACTTTTGTCAGTAAAAATGAGACAGTAAAACTGTAAGAGTAAAACTGTAGTAGTAAAACTGTAGCAATAAACCTGTAGTATTAAAACTGTAGTAGTAAAACTGTGGTAATTATAATGTGGTAATAAATCTTTTACAGTAAATAAATGACAGTAAGACTGTCGTAGTAAAACTGTAACAGTAAAATTGTGGTAGTAAAATTATGGTAGTAAAACTGTGACAGTAAAACCGTGGCAGTAAAACTGCGTCAGTAGAACTATGACAGTAAATCTGTGGTAGTAAACTGTGGCAGTAAAATTGTTACTGTAAATTTGTGGTAGTAGTAATATAGAAGTAAACCTGCAGCAGTAAAACAATGAAAGTAAACATGCGGCATTAAAATGTGACAGTAAAACTGAGGTAGTAAAAATGTGACTGTAAACCTCTGGGAGCAAAACAGTGACAGTAAATCTCTTGCAGTAAAAGTGTGGCAGTAAATTGTGGTAGTAAAACTGCAGAAGCCAAACTGTGACTATAAAATTGTGGGAGTAAAATTGTAGAAGTAAATATTATAAAGTAAATATGTGGTAGTAAAACTGTTGCAGTAAAATTGTGGTAGAAATACTGTGGCAGTAAAACTGCGACAGTAAGACTGTGTGAGCAAAAATATAACAGTAAAACCGTAGCAGTAAAACTGTAACAGTAAAACTGCGTCAGTAAACTGTGACAGTAAAACTGATGCAGTAAATCTATGACATAAAACTGTTTGACCAAAACTGTGACAGTGAAACTGTGGTTGCAAAAATGTGGCAGTAAATATGTGTTAGCAAAATTTGACAGAAAAATTGTGGTAGTAAAACTGTGACAGTAAAACTGTCGAAGTTTAACTGTAGCAGTCAACCTGTGAATGTAAAACTGTAGTAGTAAAAATGTTGCAGTAAATCTTTTACAGTGAATATGTGGCATTAAAACCATTGTAATAAAATTGGGGCACTAAATCTGTAGCTGTAAAACTGTAGTAGTGAAACTGTGGAAGTAAATCGGTGGTAGTAAAACAGTGATAGTAAAACTATGGTATTAAATCTATGACCGGAAAAATGTGGCAGTAAATCATTTACAGTTAATATGTGACAGTAAGACTTTCGTAGTAAAATTGATGTATTAAAACTATAGTAATATAACTGTGTTAATAAAAGTGTGATACTAATTTTTTTTTCCTTTAATGTGTGACAACAAGATTGTTGTAATAAAAATATAATACTAAAACTGTGGTAGTAAACCTGTAGCAGTAAAACTGAAGCAGTAAACCTGTAGCAGTAAAACTGAAGTAGTAAACCTGTAGCAGTAAAACTGTGACAGTAAACCTGTAGCGATAAATCTGTAGTAGTAAAACTGTAGTATTAAAACAGTGGTAGTAAAATTTTAGCATTAAATCTGTGACCGTAAAACTGTGGCAGTAATCCTGTAGCAGTATAACTGTGGTTGTAAACCTGTAGCAGTAAAACTGTGGTAGTAAACCTGTAGCAGTAAAATTGTGACAGTAAACCTGTAGCGATAAATCTGTAGTAGTAAAACTGTGGTAGTAAAATTTTGGCATTAAATGTGTGACCGTAAAACTGTGGCAGTAAACTTGTAGCATTAAAACTGTGGTAGTAAAACTGTGGCAGTAAATCTGTAGCAGTAAAACTGTGGTAGTAAAACTGTGGCAGTAAAATTGTGGTAAGAAAAGTATGGTAGTAAAACTGTGACAGTTAAACTATAACATTAAAACTGTGGTAGTAAAACTGTAGCAGTAATCCTGTAGCAGTAAAAAATGTAGCTGTAAAAATGTGGCAGTAAAACTGTGTTAATAAAATTGTGGTAGTAAACTTGTAGCAGTAAAACACTGGCAGTAAGTCTTTGATAGCAAAACTGTGGTAATAAAATTGTTGTAGTAAATCTTTTACAGTAAATATGTGATAATAAAACAGTCGTAGTAAAGCTGTGATAGAAAAATTGTGGCAGTAAACCTGTAGCAGTAAAACTGTAGTAGTAAAACTGTAGTAGTAAAACCATGGTAGTAAAACTGTGGTAGTAAAACTGTGGCATTAAATCTGTGACCGAAATACTGTCGCAGTAAACCTGTAGCATTAAAACTGTAACAGTAAAACTGTGGTTAGTTAAACTGTGGTAGTAAATCTTTTACAGTTAATATGTGACAGTAAGACTGTCGTAGTAAAACTGTGGTAATAAAAATGTGGTAGTACACCTGTGACAGTAAAACTGTTGTAGTAAAACTATGATAGTTAATCCGTGTCAGTAAAACTGTTGTAGCAAAAGTGTGGTAGCAAACCAAAGACAGTAAAAGGTAGTAAAACTGTAGTAGTTAATATGTGTTAGTAAAACTGTGGTAGTAAACATGTAACAGTAAAACTGTGGTAGTAAAACTTGTAGTAAAACTGTGGTTGTAAACTGTGGTAGTAACACTGTGGTAGTAAAACTCTTACAGTAAAACTTTTGCGCTCCTCAAAGGAGAAAGTGACAGTCTAAAGACGGACAAATCATGGATGGCTAGTACAGAAGATGTTATCAAGCAGGTCTATGAACCCAACAATATCAACCCGGGCGAGGAACCTGTGCCTCCAGCGTTCAGTGGCAACTTCTCTTGCTTTGTCAGGTGTGACAAGATGAGCAGGGAGCAGAATCCACTTTCTCTGTCAGGTGTGACAAGATGAACAGGGAGCAGAATCCACTTTCTCTGTCAGGTGTGACAAGATGAGCAGGGAGCAGAATCCACTTTCTCTGTCAGGTGTGACAAGATGAGCAGGGAGCAGAATCCACTTTCTCTGTCAGGTTTGACAAGATGAGCAGGGAACAGAATCCACTTTCTCTGTCAGGTGTGACAAGATGAGCAGGGAGCAGAATCCACTTTCTCTGTCAGGTTTGACAAGATGAGCAGGCAGCAGAATCCACTTTCTCTGTCAGGTGTGACAAGATGAGCAGGGAGCAGAATCCACTTTCTCTGTCAGGTGTGACAAGATGAGCAGGGAGCAGAATCCACGTTCTCTGTCAGGTGTGACAAGATGAGCAGGGAGCAGAATCCACTTTCTCTGTCAGGTGTGACAAGATGAGCAGGGAGCAGAATCCACTTTCTCTGTCAGGTGTGACAAGATGAGCAGGGAGCAGAATAAACTTTCTCTGAATACAGAGATCAAGGGCCACGTCAGTGAAGTCTGTAGTGAGGCAGATGTTATTTACACAGATGGGTCCCTTGTCTGTAGTGAGGCAGATGTTATTTACACAGATGGGTCCCTTGTCTGTAGTGAGGCAGATGTTATTTACATAGATGGGTCCCTTGTACGACATCAAAGGAGAGCATGGACATTCACAGCACACTCAGAGGGCAGAACAATCCAGGAAGCCGGCGCTGCCTTCGCTATGCCCACAAGCAGCAAGACGATGAAGATGATGATAGCAGTGAGGAAAGTATTTGTCTGACTGGTCACAGGACTAATCTGGGGTCTGCATACTAAGTGATTCAGAGAGTATGATCCGGAAGGTTGAGGCAGGTTCTGTACGCAGGCAGTGGCTTGAATCATTGCAGAAATCAACTTCCACAAAGTCGTCACCCTCATAGATGTCCCTGGGTGTGCGAGCATCCAGGGAAATGAAAGAACTGATAGGTTGACTGGCTGTGTCATCATCAGAGACGGGTAACCATTGGGTCGAGCTCATATTGTTAATGCATTCAGAGAGATAGGAAGAGTGGAGGACTTAGAGAGCAGCAAATCCACGTCGTTGCTTAGAGTGAGAGAACTGGGAGTACAGACTGGCACGGACAAACACGAGAGATATACTGGACTCAAGGAGGACTTGTCAACCAACACAGGACGTGCACTATCAGTGGCAGGACACTGATGTTGAGAGGAGGATCAGAAATTTTGGACATGTCCGGAGTGCAATGATGATAATCCAGACCATAAACCATAAATCTGTAGTAAATCAAAGTAGTAAAAACTGTAAGAATAAAAAAGACTTTTATGTGGTAGGGATTTGTATGTAATTTATAAGATGCTATATTGTATTTTTATATTGTTGTTATCTTATCTTTATATGTATATGAAGATTTGCAATAACACTGACTAATACATTCACACATCACATCAATGAAAGAACAACAAACACAATCAATACTACTTCTTCAAATAATCATAAACTTATATTGTTGTTAATCATCAGTTTGCACAGTTAGCAATATCAAAGCAATGGATCATCATATATAGTGTAGTTATTTATCAGCTTAGATTGTTATTAAAAAAAATCACTAAAACAATTTCCTAAAATATAGGTTCGGTTCAGATTGCAACAAACGTAACTGGCAAGAATGTATTCACATACCTCTGCATAAAAATCACTAATATAAAATTAAGTGCACATAATACGCATCACTTCCAGGTTACCAATAAAAAAAAAACATCAAATTTCTACATAGAGCAAGTATACCTTAACTGAGTTATAATTATTGATTACCGTTAATAACACAATCAGTAACAAAATATTTACCTAAGTTGATCGGGATTGATCGAGGGAGCCCACAGCACATCTTGCATCCATTTAGATCACATAATAACAACCCATACTAACCTAACACATATTACGTATCGTTTCGACGAATAAACATTCTCATTCGGGCTTGAACAATCACATGACTCCTACGTGCTCAGCTTACAAATCCTGACCGATTAAATTATATCATGTTTTCTTTATATACCTGGCCAGAGACAGACCTTTCCCAGAATTGCGCACTTCCTGTACTAGACTGTTTTTGACCCGTTATTTCTTAGTCTAGGGTTGTCAATCACTTAGGTTTACTATGTTCTTATGTCTTCCCTGCAGTAGAAAACATAATTATACGTTCATAATACAGGCGTATCATATATATAAATGAATTATACGTTCATAATTCAGGCGTATTATATATAAAACAGAATCATACGTTAGGATACATGCTTATTAAATAGAAAACAGAATTATACTTTCACGATATAGGCTTATTATAGATAAAATAGAATTCTGCATACAGAATACATGATTATTATATATAACAGAGAGTTATATATTTACCATATTGGTTTATTAAATAGAAAACAGAATTATACATTCAGGATATTGGTTTATTGTAGATAAAATAAAATTCTTCATACAAGATACATGATTATTATATATAAAATAGAATTATACATTTACGATAAAGGCTTATTAAATAGAAAATAGAATTATACATTCAGGATACAGGCTTATTAAATAGAAAAAAGAATTATACATTCAGGATACAGGCTTATTATATTGAAAATAGAATTCTGCACACATTCTACATGATTATTATATATAAAACTGAAGTACACATTCAAGATACAGGCTTATTAAATAGAAAACAGAATTATACATTCAGGATACAGGCTTATTAAATAGAAAAAAGAATTATACATTCAGGATACAGGCTTATTAAATAGAAAAAAAGAATTATACATTCAGGATACAGGCTTATTAAATAGAAAAAAGAATTATACATTCAGGATACAGGCTTATTATATATACAATAATTGTATAACTGAACGTTCTAAATTATGCTATTGTAAAACCCTTTTTTCCTTGTTGAAGTGGATATATGTCAAATGTGGCACAGTTCTGCGCCTTTATGTGCCTGTCTTTACATACTTGTACATATATGTTTTATACTTACAGGTGTTGTCCGCTCTTACTGGTGTGTGAAAAGAGTTCTGATGAAAACAACGAACCAAGTAACACAGAAACTGTCCACATGTTCAGACAGAATACACCTAGAGTTATCGATGTGCAGCCACAGTCAGAGGACAACCAAGAAACTACTCTCATGATTGGTCAAGACACATCTGGAGTTAGTGATGAGGGAAAAGTCCATAAACTTTCCCTGGAAAGTGGAGCTAAAGTTATGCAAATAGTCAGGGACTTAAACTCTCGATATTTAAAGTTTGATCTCTCGGCTGTGATAAAAAGGAAGAGTAACAACTAAGTAATTATGGAAGAAGAAGAAGAAGTAGTAGGTGGTTGAGGACGATGACGACAAGAAGAAGAAGAAGCGGGAGGACGATGTGTAATAGTAGTAGTAGTAATAAAAGGAGGGCGAGTAGTAGTATTGTAGTAGTAGGAGGAGGACGACGACAAGAAGAAGAAGAAGAAGAAAAAAAGGAGGAGGAGATAGAGTAGTAGAAGCAGTAGGATGAAGTCGAGGAGTAGGAGTAGTATTAGTAGTGGTAGTATTAGTAGGAGGAGGATGATGAGGACGATGAGGGCGAATAGTAGTAGTAGTAATAGTAGTAGTAGTAGTAGTAGTAGTATAGGAGGAAGAGAATGAGGGCGAGTAGTAGTATTGGTAGTAGTAGTAGTAGTAGTAGGAGGAGGAGGAGGAAGAGGAGGCAAAGGAGGATGAAAGAGATTAGTAGTAGTAGGACAATGACTATAAAAAGAAGACAATGAAACATACAAATAATATTTGTGCATATAATAATATAATTGTGCTTTTTTTAAGTGGCACGTCTTTGTTTATGTAATAACCAACTACCTGAAGTTTGTGTCACATTTGTTTACTACAAGAAAACCTTCACTTTCATGTCTGTTCTCACAACAAAAAATGTGAACTGAACAAGTCTATAAGAAAACCTTCACTTTCATGTCTGTTCTCACAACAAAAAATGTGAATTTAACAAGTCTATAAGAAAACCTTCACTTTCATGTCTGTTCTCACAACAAAAAATGTGAACTGAACAAGCGTGTGTCTCAGTTTCTTAATTCTATGAAAGATTTTGCTTTATTACGCTGCGAGGATATTTACATTGTCTAGTAATTTGTATTGTTTATTTTCTGTTGTAAAAGTACCTGCTCTTTATCTTTTCTATCTTTTACACACACCTTCGTGGATAGAGGTTATGAGACTGTACGAGTAAAATAACATCAAGTTTTGCTTTGGCAGTGCCAACTTTTTCTCTCTGTGGAGAGAAATGGGCACCAACACACATGAATCACGATAGAATGGCCTTAGTGATACAGAGTTTTTATATATACTTATGTCCACAAACTACTGATGTGTCGTTTAATAACATTCAGTTTTATATTATCCATTTATCAACAAACTGTTTGTGTGTCACTTAATAATACTACGTTTTATATATACATATACCCACAAACTTTTGTTTATGTCACTCAAAGATACCAAGAAATCTGACTAAAGCAGGGAGGATGAGATCTACACCATGGAAACAAAAACGAACTGAAATTGTTATTGTTAATTTCAAGATCATCATCATCATCATCATCATCATCATCATCATCATCATCAACAACAGTTACCAGGCCGACTGGCGTTGGCTATTATGCTTTTCCAGATTACCCGATCCTTCATGCAGGCCATCAACTCAGTTAGTGAACTCCTCTCACACCATCCCGACAGACTGTCCAGTATAATTTCACTTGGTCTTCCTCTTGATCTTTTTCTTCTATTTTTCCTGTTGTTATAATATTTTCACTGACCCCTCTTATCAGTGTATGTCCTATGAAAGTACATTGTCTCTCTCTTATCTTTTTGACAAGATTTTTTTCTCTCCAGCTCTTCTCATACATTCTTCATTAGTTATTTTTGCTGTCCAGGGGATTCGCAACATTCTTCTAATAAACCACATTTCTGCTGTTTCCAATGATTTGTGTGCAGACTTGCCTATTGTCCATGATTTGCTTCCAAATAACAGGATTGGTTAGCTATATCATTTTAGGACTCGTTTTCTAACATTCATTGATAAAGATGTGTTAGCTAATATATTTCTCATTCTCTGAAATGCAGTCTTTGCTTGGCCTATTCTGTTCCTAATTTCTGTTCTGTATTTCCCATCTGAAGTTATTACTGCTCTAAGGTATTTGAATTTCCGCACCTAGATCTTGGAAGAATAACTTCTCAGACTGTTTTCATTTCGTTGGGTCTTGTTCTTAAAGTTTTGTTGCTTTTAATTATGGAGAAAAAACGAGCAGAAAAAAATACATCCGAGTCTGAATAGAAATAACTTGATTTTAGTTTCTGTTTAACTGAGAATCTTCATTTCATGTTTATCCGCTGTCAGTTACTCTTAAATGCTTCAACTCTGGTGACTGTTGTCTCTTGTTCATTTATACATTTTTTCACGTTTTATATTATTGGTGAACATACATTATCTAACTATTATCCAATCAGTTGAAGTTACTACCACGTATCAATGTAACAAAGTGGCTTGTATGTTATGTTTGTAGTGTTATTATAGACCTGTCTTTAAGGGTATTATTAATATTAGTGTTATTATTATTATTATCATTACTATTAGCATTTTTATTATTGTTACGATAATCATTGACAAACAGAAAGTAGGTAAAAAAAAACTATGGAAAATGTGAAACCAGGTGGGAGAGGAACACTCCCACGGTATTAGTAGTATAAAGATAGAATGAAGTAGATATTTAGAAATGCTAGACAGGATGGGCGCCGTAATATAGGACGGATTAAGGAAACACTTCCAGAATACGAACTAGGAACATTTTCTCAGATAACATTAGTACATACAGAGACAGATAGATGGACACTGTGTAAACATATATAGCCTACTAGTATCGCAAACGCTTGAAGAGTTCACCCACGCTAGAAAATCGAATAGACGATTTGACGCAACAGACGTACTGACAGGTGAAGCAGATTTGCTAATCTTAGGGGGCAATTTGCACACATGAATAGTCCAGCAGATCAATAAGATGACCAAGGGGAGTGTATTGAGGTGTTCAATCAATTTGTAGTCAACCAGCTGACCAATAGAAAGATCTAGAGAGTGATTTTATCTGTCATGATTTCAGTCTTGTGTGAACCATGTTGTACTACGTGTAGAGATATTCCGAAATGTCGATCTAAAAAAAAAAATAGTAACTCAGTCATAAATTTAAAACTTCGCAATATATAAAGTCAATACAAGAGAACTGTTAGGGAGGCAAAATTCAGCAAGGAACATTCAAATGACTAACTGAATATAGAAAAAGAAGAATTCATTGATTCAAGTGGCAGAATTAT
The DNA here is from genome assembly GCA_009760885.1 of Achatina immaculata. NCBI lineage: Eukaryota > Metazoa > Mollusca > Gastropoda > Stylommatophora > Achatinidae > Lissachatina > Lissachatina immaculata. Next base: position 35,976,638 of record CM019698.1, read on the forward strand.
AAGACATCAACTGTCATTAATATAAATATATAAATATATATATATATATATACATATATATATATATCAACAACCATACATTATTATGTTAGCTAGTAATGGTGTAAAGGGTAAAAGTTATAATCCTGTATTGTGCAATAAGTGCTCAATATCAAAACAGTGCCAGCACATAATAGCAAACTGAATATCATAACAGTGCAAGAACACCATAACAAACTAAATATCAGAACAGTGCGACCACACAAATAAAGAACCAAATATAAGAACATTGAGAGCACACAATAACAAAATAAATATCAGAACATTGTGAGCACACAATAAATAACTAAGTAACAGAAGAGTGAGAGCACACAATAACAAAATAAATATCAGAACATTGTGAGCACACAATAAATAACTAAGTAACAGAAGAGTGAGAGCACACAATAACAAAATAAATATCAGAACATTGTGAGCACACAATAAATAACTAAGTAACAGAAGAGTGAGAACACAGTAACAAAATAAATATAAGAGAAGTGCGAGTACACAATTAACAGCTAAATAATAGAATAGATAGAGTATAGAACAGCGAACTAAAATATGTTACTTTATCCCCAGCACCTCAGTGAACACAGGTGATAAATAAAACAAGAGGTAACCAAATTACTAGAGAATGCCAGAGCTTTCCTAGCACATGCAAAGCGTTCTTAGCACAGAAAAAGCTTTCCTAGAGCAGGCAAAGGTTTCCTAGCCCAAGCAGAGCTTTCCTAGTACAGGAAGTTATTTCCCAGCACAGACAGAGCTTTCCTAGCACAAAAAGATATATCATAGCACAGGCAGAACTTTCCTATCGCAGACAAAGTTTTCATAGCACAGGCAATGCTTTCCTAGCACAGACAGAGTTTTCTTAGCACAGGCAGAACTTTCTTAGCACATGCAGAGCTTACCTAGAAAAGAGAGAGCTTTCCTAGCACAAAAAGAGCTTTCATAGCACAGGGAGTGCTTTCCTAGCACAGAAATAGTTTTTATAGCACAGCCAGAGCTTTCTTACCACAGGCAGAGCTTTCCTAGCACTGGCAGAGCTTTCCTACCTCAGTCAGAGCTTTCCTAGAACAGGCACAATTTTCTTAGCACAGAAAGAAATTTCCTAGCACAGACAGAGCTTTCCTAGCAAATACATATCTTTCCTAGCACAGAAATAGCTTTCCTATCACAGATAGAGCTTTCCTAACACATAAATAGCTTTCCTAGCACATGCAGTGCTTTCCTAGAACAGATATAGCTTTCCTTTCCCAGGCATAGCTTTCCTTGCACAGACATAGCTTTCCTAGCACAGAAGTAGCTTTCCCTGCATAGGCAGAGCTTTCCTAGCACATACAGAGCTAACTAACACTTTGTCCTGCTTATTCCTCGTGCTTCTAGTTATAATCTGACGTAATCCTTTACCTAGGTCCTGGGAAGATCTTTTCTTACACGAAGTTTAAGGCTTCATTCAAACTAGCTTAACCTATTCCTGCCCCGTAAGTTATTTGATCTCACACGGCTTTGAATTATTTTCTTCTCTTGATCCCACTCACTATTTTTTCTTCTCTTAATCCCACTTACTTACTTCAAGTGATGCCTTAATCCCATTCACTGTCTTTCTTGCCTTAATCCCATTCACATTCTTTCTTGTCTTAAACCCACTCACTTTCTTTCTTGTCTTAATCCGATTCACTTGCGTTCTTTGTTAACTTAATCCCACTCACTTTCTATTTTGTCTTAACCCCAGTCACTTACGTTATTTCTTTCTTATTCCTACTCACGTTTTTTCTTGGTTTAATCCCACGCGCTTAGATTCTTTTTTGTCTTAAGCCCCTCTCATTTCTCCCCATTTCCTCATGATTCATCATTTGCATGTTTCTTACTGAACTTTGCTTACCTAACAAATCTCCTGTAGGCCTCTCGGTTGTGAGCAAGATGGCCTGCTGCTGAGGCGTCTATTTGCAGATCATCAACGATGTCCTGCAGCCATCTTCGCCTTGGTCTTCCTCTCTTTTTCCCATTTCTGTCCTTCCAAGACTGACTTCTCTAAATTCTCATGACATTTAATGGGTCCAAAATATTTAAGTTTTCTTTCTTTAATTCTCTTTACCAGCCAATCTTCTTCAATATTAAGTTCTTCTCGTCAGGATATATTTGTTATTTATTGTCTTAAGGATATCAACCTCTCATGTCACATAAAAATCTACTTCTGAGAATTATTAGGAGAAGAACAAGGGAAAAGATAAAAATGGAAATAGCAGATGAACAGTTTGGATTTGTTGAAGGAAAGGGAACACACAATGCCATTTATTCTTTAGGAACACTAACAGAAAGAGCTTTAGAAGTGCAGAAAGATCTCTACTTATGCTTCATTGATTACACCAAGACATTCGACAAAATGAAACATGATGAGATTATAAAAATGCTTGAAGACATAAATATAGATGGGAAATACCTGAGGATTGTAAAACATCTATACTAGCAGCAGGAAGCAGCAATTCAAGGTGAAAATAGTACTGTAAAATATAAATCAATAAAACAAGGGGTGCGACAAGGATGTGCACCATCTCCAAGGTAATTTTTTCTATGTACAGTGAGAATATTATAAGAACGATCATTAGAGAACCAAGAATAAAATTTGGAAGATAGAATATTAACAACCTTCGGTATGCTGACAACACAGTACTGATAGCTGAGAACCAACAAGACCTGCAAAATATTTTAGATAAATTGGCTAAGGAAAGTGAACAGAAAGGCCTTACTTTGAACATCAAAAAGACAGAGACTATGGTTATATCTAAGAAACAGAATCCACCAGCATGCAGTATTAAATTAAACGGAACTATTCTAAAGCAGGTGCAGAAATTCAAGTACCTTGGGGCAGTAATAACTTTAGATGGGAAATGCACAACAGAAATTAGGAACAGAATAGGCCAAGCAAAGACTACATTTCAGTGAATGAGAAACATATTAGTCAACACATCTTTATCAATGAATGTTAGAAAACGAGTCCTAAAATGCAATATTGAATCTTGTTATATGGAAGTGAATCATGGACAATAGGCAGGTCTGCACAAAACTCATTGGAAGCAGCAGAAATGTGGTTTATTAGAAGAATGTTGCGAACCCCTGGACAGCAAAAATAACTAATGAAGAATGTATGAGAAAAGTTGAAGAGATACAATGTACTTTCAAAGGACACGCAAAGAGAAGATGGGGCATTGAAAATATTGTAGCAACAAGAAAAAATAAAGGGAAGAAGAGTCAGGGGAAGACAAAGAGCAATGATACTGGAAAATCTGATGAGAATGGTGTGAGAGGAAATCAACAACTGAGCTAACGGACTGGATAAAGGATCGAGTTTTCTGGAGAAGTATACTAGCCAACGTCAGTCGACACGGCACCTGATGATGATGATGATGATGATGATGATGATGATGATATTTAATGGACTCTTCTGTAGAATTTACAATTATAGGGATTTATGAATTTCTAAGTTTTGTTAAGTGTCCAGTTCTCGCGTGCATATATTGCTTTGATAAAATGGATGCCCTTAAAAGTCGAATTTGCGTACTTCTTTCTGTTCCTCTCCATAGCTTCTTTAATTGTTTTACTTTCTGAACAGCGATAGATATCCTCCTTTTACTTTCTCTTGTTGTATCTCCATTATTAGTTAGCAGTGATCCACGAAATTCAAAACTCTCCACTTCTTCCAATTTTTTCTCATTGATACATATTTCTGTTGTTTTATTTGTTTTGTAAGTAGTCATCAATTGAGTTTTCTTCACATTAAGATAAAGGTTTTGCTCTTCACTATTCTTACGGACTGACATAATTAGTTTTTCCATTCCTTTTTGTGTGGTGGACTGTAATACAGTGTCTATCTATCTATCTATCTATCTATCTATCTATCTATCTATCTATCTATCTATCTATCTATCTATCTATCTATCTGTCTGTCTGTCTGTCTGTCTGTCTATCTATCTATCTATCTATCTATCTGGCAGTACTCTTGACAATCATCTAAGTCCACAGACACGTGATATAGTGGCAGATCTACAGAAATGTATTGATGAAGAAAATGAGTGTAACTGTAATGAGGATGAGTAAAACGACTGATACAAGCAGAGACCAAAGAAACAGAACTATCTGGCACGAAGTCAGTGACACGAGGAAGTGAATCTGACAACAGACCAGTTACGTACAAAAACAAACTACTACTTACAATTTTACAGAATTTTCAAGAGAAGTGCACAATAACAACACATCTTCCAAAAGGTAAAATCACTACAGCAAACTATCGGTCCTAACAAGGATGATACCACCAGACTACCAACATTTTAAACTAAGCAAAAGTTTGACCAAAAAATAACAAATGTTAGTGCACTGAAACTAACGCGTGCCTGAAACAAAGTATTGTACTTAAATTTATTTCTAGATCTAATCAAAACTTAATCATGATCATAATAATCTTCCTGTTCTCTTTTTTATAACTCACTTTTTCTATCCTTTCTTCTAGAAAAATCTATCCATGAAGACACAAAGAGATTTCCTAAGTTCACATGCTAGACACTGTTTTTATAGCTCTAAACATCTGGAAAATCATAGATTTTCACGACTAAATTTTGTAATAAAGTTCACAGCTGTTGTGACAGTTTCTCTTACCTAACGGTCACTACCACCTGGAGTTTGTTCATCCTGAACTAATACCCGGAAGACAAGTTATTGATTTTTTTTTTTCGAGCTGAACTATTAACAATATTGAGAGGGAAGTAACTCTCCCTTAGCACGGTACATTCTTTTAACGAAATAGTCTCCCTTAAACTACCAAAATGCGATCTCCATTAACCTCAGAAATGTATTATTAAATGCAAAATGAATAGTAACAAATTAACTATGTGAAAACTTAGTGAATTGTAAAAATATAACAATGTAAAAGATTACTGAATTGTAACAAATTAACTATGTAAAAGCTTAGTGAATTGTAACAATATCATCATCATCATGTGCGTGCCGACTGGCGTTGGCTACTATGCTTCTCCAGAGTACGCGATCCTTCATGCAGGCCATCAACTCAGTTGGTGATCTCCTCTCACACCATCCCGTCAGACTGTCCAGTATCATTTCTCTTGGTCTTCCTCTTGATCTTCTTCCTTCTATTTTTCCTGTTGTTATAATATTTTCAATGCCCCCTCTTTTCATTGCATGTCCTATGAAAGTACATTGTCTCTCTCTTATCTTTTTGACAAGGTTTTTTGTCTCTCCAGCTCTTCTCCTACATTCTTCATTAGTTATTTTTGCTGTCCGGGGGATTCGCAACATTCTTCTAATAAACCACATTTCTGCTGCTTCCAATGATTTTTGTGCAGACTTGCCTATTGTCCATGATTCACTTCCATATAACAAGATAGGTTCAATATAGCATTTTAGGACTCGTTTTCTAACATTCATTGATAAAGATGTGTTAGCTAATATGTTTCTCATTCTCTGAAATGCAGTCTTTGCTTGGCCTATTCTGTTCCTAATTTCTGTTTTGCATTTCCCATCTGAAGTTATTATTGCTCCAAGGTATTTGAATTTCTGCACCTGCTTTAGAATAGTTCCATTTAATTGAATACTGCATGCTGGTGGATTCTGTTTCTTAGATATAACCATAGTCTCTGTCTTTTTGATGTTCAAAGTAAGGCCTTTCTGTTCACTTTCTTTGGCGACTTTATCCAAGAGGTTTTGCAGGTCTTGTTGGTTCTCAGCTATCAGTACTGTGTCGTCAGCATACCGAAGGTTGTTAATATTGTATCCTCCAATTTTTATGCCTGGTTCTGTGATGATTGTTCTTAGAATATTCTCGCTATACAGAGAAAAAAGGTCTGGAGATAGTACACATCCTTGACCCACCCCTTGTTTTATAGGTTGATATTTTCCAATTCTATTTTCAACTCGATTTGCTGCTTCTTGCTGCCAGTATAGATGTTTTACAATCCTCAGGTCTTTGCCGTCTATATTGATGTCTTCAAGCATTTTAATAATTTCATTATGTTTCACCTTGTCAAATGCCTTGGTGTAATCAATGAAGCATAAGTAGAGATCTTTCTGTACTTCTAAAGCTCTTTCTGTTAGTGTTCGTAAAGCATAAATGAGAAACATATTAGTTAACACATCTTTATCAATGAATGTTAGAAAACGAGTCCTAAAACACTATATTGAATCCATCTTTTATATGGAAGTGAATCATGGACAATAGGCAAGTCTGCACACAAATCATTGGAAGCAGCAGAAATGTGGTTTATTATAAGAATGTTGCGAATCCCCTGGATAGCAAAAATAACTAATGAAGAATGTATGAGAAAGGTTGAAGAGATACAATGTACTTTCAAAGGACATGCAAAGAGAAGATTGGGCATTGAAAATATTGTAGCAACAGGAAAACTAAAGGGAAGAAGAGTCAGGGGAAGACAAAGAGCAGTGATACTGGACAATCTGATGAGATGGTGTGAGAGGAGATCAACAACTGAGCTAACGGACTGGATAAAGGATCGAGTTTTCTGGAGAAGTATACTAGCCAACGTCAGTCGAATCGGCACCTGATGATGATGATGATGATGATGATGGTATTTAATGGACTCTTCTGTAGAATTCACAATTATAGGGATTTATGAATTTCTCAGTTTTGTTAAGTGTCCAGTTCTCGCGGGCATATATTGCTTTGATAAAATGGATGCCCTTAAAAGTCGAATTTGTGTACTTCTTTCTGTTCCTCTCCATAGCTTCTTTAATTGTTTTACTTTCTGAACAGCGATAGATATCCTCCTTTTACTTTCTCTTGTTGTATCTCCATCATTAGTTAGCAGTGATCCACGAAATTCAAAACTCTCCACTTCTTCCAATTTTTCATCATTGATACTTATTTCTACTGCTTATTTGTTTTGTAAGTAGTCATCAATTTAGTTTTCTTCACATTAAGATAAATGTTTTGCTCTTCACTATTTTACGGACTGACATAATTAGTTTTTCCATTCCTTTTTGTGTGGTGGACTGTGATACAGTGTCATGAAGCAGTTTTGCTTGCTATTATGCATGTCTCTTGAAGTGGCATCAACTAAGACAGCGTTCCCATTTAGACTTTTAAGCTGGCGAGCCAGTATGACACCTACTGAACAATGGGAATAAGCTACTAGAATTGGTGGCTGTTCTACAGGTTGAGAACCACTGTATACTTACATTTATAGTGTCTATATGCAGTTATGAACTTTATCTTACCTTCTAGCTAACCACAACAATGAAGGCAACATCCCAGATACTCGGACACTATAACCTTGACAACAACTCACACAGCTCGGGCAGACTAGATAGAGATCTATCTAACATTACTGAATGTACTGTCCCTCATGTATCGCTGAGTGATCACTACCCGGTCTGCTGTACGTGGTCACATAAGGGGTATAAAATACCGAAACACAAACATACCAGCATCAAATATAGAAACTTTAAATACTTTAACTTGGAATTATTTTTAACTGATCTAAAAGCTTCGCCTCTTACGTACGTTTTCCAGTTAACAAATCCAGATGAGGCTATCGAATACTGGATCAAGATATTTTGAAATATTTTTGACAAGCATGTCCCTATCAAAGAAATGAGAGTAAAACACGTAACAAAATCCCCATGGATAACTCCCGATATATTGCAACTCATGAGGAAACGGGATGAAGCTCACAAAAGCAGAAATTTCAGTAGCTATCGTTCACTTAGGAATAAGGTGCAGTATTTAATTAGACAGGAAAAGAAAAATTACTTCAGAAATTTAGTGAAAGACAAAACTGATAGTAAATCAATCTGGAAAGCGATTAATACTCTTGTAAATAAAAGGAAGCAAACTGACCCACAAACACTTAATGGTGAACATACTTGCACTAATTTCAGTGAACATTGTAGGGACGAAATTAATATTCTAAAATCTTCATTACCGACCCCAAATTGCGACCTGAGCGTGTTGAAAACTTTCAGCGACAGTAAATGTGTAAAGCTAAAACAGAGTAATATTCCTTTCCTCACAGTCAGTGAGGTTTATAACTACATCCGGTCCTTAAAGAACACTAACTCAGCAGGATGTGATGACATTAGTAACAAGATACTACGCTACGCTCACTTCACAAGCGAGCATTAAATCTTATTTGTGACAAACACCCAGTACAGACTGTAGATCAACACAAACAACTCAAATTTCTACCCCTCAAAAATAGAATCATTTTTAACAAAGTTAAGTTTGCTCCGCCTTACTTGTGGTCACTGTTTACGTATAACACTAAACATAGCCAGCGTTTAAAAAACTGTCTTCTTCCTAAACCCAGGACTGATCTGTACAAAAGCCTTGCATACTCTGCAGTACAGCTCTGGAACACCCTCCCCTACAATTTAAAATCCATTGGTAATACTTCATCCTTTAACTCAAACCTGTTTCATTATTTACTTGCTTGTAATTATATGCCTCCATAAAATAGCCAGCACTCTCTCAACACATGGCTCGTAAACCATCAGTTACTTCAATGACATAGTTATAAAAGCAACTTAATAGATATTGTTAGAAATTATTTTAATGGTTGTTAAAAAAACATATGTTAGAAGATCTGTATTTACAATGTATTTTTATTTATATATGTCTGCGTGTGTATGTGTGCGTGAGTGCTATTTTATTAGGTTAATTAATTCTTCTCTTTTACCGTGAATGTAGTAGTTAAATCTTATACTTTTGATATGCTTTTCCTAATTTAATTTGTATTTTTGTACTAAATCAAGTGTGTGGGAAGAATGAAAGATGGAGTGATGAAGGGCAGAATGTAAGACGGGCCTGCGTGCCCAATTCTTTACAATTGAAAAATAAAGATTATTCATTCATTCATTCTATCTATCTATCTATCTATCTATCTATCTATCTATCTATCTATCTATCTATCTATCTATCTATCTATCTATCTATCTATCTATCTATCTATCTATCTATCTATCTATCTGTCTGTCTGTCTGTCTGTCTGTCTGTCTGTCTGTCTGTCTATCTATCTATCAAATCTATCTATCTATCTATCTATCTATCTATCTATCTATCTATCTATCTATCTATCTATCTATCTATCTATCTATCTGGCAGCACTCTTAACGATCAGCTAAGTCCACAAACACGGAATATAGTGTCAGATCTACAACAATGTTTCGATGAAGAAAATGAGTGTGACTGTAATGAGGATGAGTAAAATTACTGCCACAAGCAGAGACCAAAGAAACAGAACTTCCTGGCACGAAGTCAGTAACACGAGGAAGTGAATCTGACAACAGACCAGTTACACACACACAAAAAAACTACTACTTACAATTTTACAGAATTTTCAAGAGAAGTGCACAATAACAACACATCTTCCAAAAGGTAAAATCACTACAGCAAACTATCGGCCCTAACAAGGATGATACCACCAGACTACCAACATTTTAAACTAAGCAAAAGTTTGACCTAAAAATAACAAATGTTAGTGCATTGAAACTAACGTATGCCTGAAACAAAGTATTGTACTTAAATTGACTTCTAGATCTAATCAAAACTTAATCATGATCATAATAATCTTCCTGTTCTCTTTTATCCTTTCTTCTAGAAAAATCTGTCCATGAAGACACAAAGAGATTTCCTAAGTTCACATGCTAGACACTGTTTTTATAGCTCTAAACATCTAGAAAATCATAGATTTTCACGACTAAATTTTGTAATAAAGTTCACAGCTGTTGTGACAGTTTCTCTTACCTAACGGTCACTACCACCTGAGTTTGTTCATCCTGAACTAATACCCGGAAGACAAGTTATTGATTTTTTTTTTCGAGCTGAACTATTAACAATATTGAGAGGGAATTAACTCTCCCTTAGCACTGTACATTCTTTTAACGAAATAGTCTCCCTTAAACTACCAAAATACGATCTCCATTAACCTCAACAATGTATTATTCAATGCAAAATGAATAGTAACAATATAACTATGTGAAAATTAGTGAATTGTAAAAATATAACAATGTGAAAGATTACTGAATTGTAAAAATATAACTAAAACGTCACTACAGCTTTGTGCTGGGACTAAGGCAATAGAAAATGTTCATGAACATAAAACCCTAGGACTCATCATTGATCAGAATTTAACTTGGAATTATCACGTACATAACCTAACAAATTTGATTGCACAGAAAGTTTACCAACTAGCCAAAATTAAACACTTTATCGACAAAGACACAAGAAAAATATAATACATATCACACATACAAACACACTTAGATTATTGTTAAACAATCTGGGATGGATGCTCAGTCTCAAACACAAAAAGGCTCCACTCACTTCACAAGCGAGCATTAAATCTTATTTGTGACAAACACCCAGTACAGACTGTAGATCAACACAAACAACTCAAATTTCTACCCCTCAAAAATAGAATCATTTTTAACAAAGTTAAGTTTGCTCCGCCTTACTTGTGGTCACTGTTTACGTATAACACTAAACATAGCCAGCGTTTAAAAAACTGTCTTCTTCCTAAACCCAGGACTGATCTGTACAAAAGCCTTGCATACTCTGCAGTACAGCTCTGGAACACCCTCCCCTACAATTTAAAATCCATTGGTAATACTTCATCCTTTAACTCAAACCTGTTTCATTATTTACTTGCTTGTAATTATATGCCTCCATAAAATAGCCAGCACTCTCTCAACACATGGCTCGTAAACCATCAGTTACTTCAATGACATAGTTATAAAAGCAACTTAATAGATATTGTTAGAAATTATTTTAATGGTTGTTAAAAAAACATATGTTAGAAGATCTGTATTTACAATGTATTTTTATTTATATATATGTCTGCGTGTGTATGTGTGCGTGAGTGCTATTTTATTAGGTTAATTAATTCTTCTCTTTTACCGTGAATGTAGTAGTTAAATCTTATACTTTTGATATGCTTTTCCTAATTTAATTTGTATTTTTGTACTAAATCAAGTGTGTGGGAAGAATGAAAGATGGAGTGATGAAGGGCAGAATGTAAGACGGGCCTGCGTGCCCAATTCTTTACAATTGAAAAATAAAGATTATTCATTCATTCATTCTATCTATCTATCTATCTATCTATCTATCTATCTATCTATCTATCTATCTATCTATCTATCTATCTATCTATCTATCTATCTATCTATCTATCTATCTATCTATCTATCTATCTGTCTGTCTGTCTGTCTGTCTGTCTGTCTGTCTGTCTATCTATCTATCAAATCTATCTATCTATCTATCTATCTATCTATCTATCTATCTATCTATCTATCTATCTATCTATCTATCTATCTATCTATCTGGCAGCACTCTTAACGATCAGCTAAGTCCACAAACACGGAATATAGTGTCAGATCTACAACAATGTTTCGATGAAGAAAATGAGTGTGACTGTAATGAGGATGAGTAAAATTACTGCCACAAGCAGAGACCAAAGAAACAGAACTTCCTGGCACGAAGTCAGTAACACGAGGAAGTGAATCTGACAACAGACCAGTTACACACAACAAACAAAAAAAAACTACTACTTACAATTTTACAGAATTTTCAAGAGAAGTGCACAGTAACAACACATCTTCCAAAAGGTAAAATCACTACAGCATACTATCGGTCCTAACAAGGATGATACCACCAGACTACCAACATTTTAAACTAAGCAAAAGTTTGACCTAAAAATAACAAATGTTAGTGCATTGAAACTAACGTATGCCTGAAACAAAGTATTGTACTTAAATTGACTTCTAGATCTAATCAAAACTTAATCATGATCATAATAATCTTCCTGTTCTCTTTTATCCTTTCGTCTAGAAAAATCTATCCATGAAGACACAAAGAGATTTCCTAAGTTCACATGCTAGACACTGTTTTTATAGCTCTAAACATCTAGAAAATCATAGATTTTCACGACTAAATTTTGTAATAAAGTTCACAGTTGTTGTGACAGTTTCTCTTACCTAACGGTCACTACCACCTGGAGTTTGTTCATCCTGAACTAATACCCGGAAGACAAGTTATTGATTATTTTTTCGAGCTGAACTATTAACAATATTGAGAGGGAAGTAACTCTCCCTTAGCACTGTACATTCTTTTAACGAAGTAGTCTCCCTTAGACTACCAAAGTGCGATCTCCATTAACCTCAACAATGTATTATTCAATGCAAAATGAATAGTAACAATATAACTATGTGAAAGATTAGTGAATTGTAAAAATATAACAATGTGAAAGATTACTGAATTGTAAAAATATAACTATGTGAAAGGTTAGTGAATTGTAACAATATAACACTGTGAAAGATTAGTGAATTGTAACAAATTAACTATGTAAAAGCTTAGTGAATTGTAACAATATAACTGTGTAAAAACGTAGTGAATTGTAACAATATGACGATGTAAAAAGCTTAGAGAACAGTAACAATATAATTTTGTAAACGTTTAGACAACAGTAGCAATATAACTTTGTAAAAGCTTAGAGAATAGTAACAATATAACTTTGTAAAACCTTCGAGAACATTAACAATATTAATATTGTGTGTCCTGTACATTTACTGTGGTAACCCTAACTGGTTAATGTATGTCCTATATAGTTGCTGTGATATTCCTAACTGGTGGTTGTACAGAAGTGCCGATGTTGTTGGCTGTACTAACTGTTGGTATGATAGACTGAGTTTGCCGTGTAGACAGGGTCGGGAACATGAAATGGTATAGTGCGCCCGTGTATGGAGTGGACAATGGTAGAGAATCAGCAGGTGATGTACGAGGGGCGTTCAGAAAATAATGCATCGCATCGATTTTCCCAAGAACTGTTTATTCAAAAAAGCATGAAATTCATACTCAATAAACATGGATATGTCATGTAAACATCGGCATTATTCAACATAATCCACATCAACTTGTATGGCTTTACGCCAGCGCAAAATAAATGCATGTATTCCTAGCCAGTACCAGATTTTCTCTTGTTTATGTAGCCATTTCTTCGATGCATGAATCACTCCTTCGTCATCTTCAAATCTTACCCCTCGGAGTGCATCTTTAAGTGGACCAAACAATCGGGACTACAGAGTGGATGGGGTAGTACAGTCCAACCCAATTTGATGATTGCTTCAAGTGTTTCCAGAGTTGTGTGAGGGCGCACACTGTCGTGAAGGAGAAGCAGGTCTGTTGGATTCTTGTACGTCAGAACTCTGCGAAAACGCTGACTGAGGTTTTTCAATGTCTTAATGTAAGCTTGTGAATTGATTGTCTCTTCTCTTGGCATAACATCCACAAGAATCACACCTTCAATGTACCAAAAGATAGTGTTCATGACCTTTCCAGCTGAAGGAGTTGTCTTGAATTTCTTTCTTCCTGGTAAATGTGGATGATGTCACTCCATTAACTGTCTTTTTGTCTCAGGTTCAATATGATGTGCCCAGGTTTTGTCACCTATTACGATCTTAGTAAAAAATTTCTTTCCTTCATCATTGAAATGCTCCAACAATTAAGAAGAAATTACTTTTTTTTGCAATCGATGATCATTTGTGAGGCTTCGAGGAAGCCGTGTTGCGCAAATCTTAGAAAATCCGAAAGCTTTTACTTGTGTAACTGCATTTGCTGACTGACAACTTTAAGGCCAAATGTTGAGTAGTGATACGCCTATCAGAAGGAATAATGCCGTCAGCGCATTTCAACATCTGCCTTGGTGGCTATGGCAGGACGTCTACAGCGCGGCCGATCATGCAACTCTTTATCTCCACTTATTGATTCTTTGATTCTCTGAACCCAGCTACTGACTGTACTCCTGTCGACTGCAAAACTTCCATACACATCACATGGACGCTTGTGAATGTTCACAACAGTTTCCTTCTCTACAACAAGAAATTCTGTCACAATTCGCTGCTTATACCGCAAGTTCTTAACACGCTTATTTCAACAGTTAGGGCAACCATATTCTTTCGCCGGTTGCTGTGCTATTTGGTTGACACATTCGGCACATGCCATATTTAAAGTGTGCACAATTTCATGCTTCTATCTTCATTATTAGCTAAAATAAATGATGTGATGTATTACTTTCTGAAAGCCTCTCCTACTTAATGTGTTGCCTTGTGTCCACATCGTCCATTATGTTAGTCATGTTTTCTCTGGGTATTATACAGTTTTAAAGCTTCGTTTTATATTTTCTTTTATATTGTTTTTTTTTCAAATTCTTAATCGTTATATTTCACTGACGCAGATTTACGTTGTTTTCCTTTTCCTAATCATTTCCTCTTGCATATTTTCATATGATTAACACAAAACTTCACATCTGTGTGCTTGTTAATGTAGTAGATGGAAATATATGACTCGGTTTTATCAACAGTATCGTCCTTGTAAGAAAGACTGCCACAAAATGCTATTTAATGAATAAAAGTATTTCTATTTTCCTTTACAATAGTTTTAATACGTTGTTATCACATTTTTACTGCAATGGCTCTGCATATATATATATATATACATATATATATCATCTTATCTTATATCCTATATCCTTCCCGTGCCGTTGAACGTCACATACATAAAACACAAGCACTTATATCCAAACTCTAATCTGGTGTTGTTGTTCAGATGGAGAGACATCCGTTTCGTTTTTTTAAAAATCTTTTTATACATGGTAAGATTCATTCATTCATTTGCATGTCCCTTGCGGAACTTTGCCTCCCAAACAGCACTCCTGCAGGCCACTCGGTTGTGAGCAAGATGGCCTGCTGCTGCTGCATCCATTTGAAGATCATCAACGATATCTTACAGCCATCTTCGTTTTGGTATTCCTCTTTTTCTTTTTCCAATTATGTATCCTTGCGAATTGATTGTCTCTCCTCCTGGCATAACATCCACAAGAATCACACCTTCAGTGTCCCAAAAGACAGTGATCATGACACTTCCAGCTGAAGGAGTTGTCTTGAATTTCTTTCTTCCTGGTGATTGCGGATGATGCCACTCCATTGACTGTCTTTTTGTCTCAGGTTAAAAACGATGTGCCCAGGTTTCGTCACCTGTTACGATCTTAGTCAAAAAGTTCTCTCCTTCATCATTGAAATGCTCCAACAATTAAGAAGATATTACTTTTTTTGCAATCGATGATCATTTGTGAGGCTTCGAGGAACCCGTGTTGCGCAAATCTTAGAAAATCCGAATGCTTTTACTTGTGTAATTGCATTTGCTGACTGACAGCTTTAAGGCCAAGTGTTGAGTAGTGATACGCCTATCAGAAAGAATAATGCCCTCAGCGTATTTCATCATTTCTGCCTTGGTGGCTGTGGCAGGACGTCCACAGCGCGGCAGATCATGCAACTCTTTATCTCCACTTATTGATTCTTTGATTCTCTGAACCCAGCTACTGACTGTACTCCTGTCGACTGCAAAACTTCCGTACACATCACATAGATGCTTGTGAATGTTCACAACAGTTTCCTTCTCTGCAGCGAGAAATTCTGTCACAATTCGCTGCTTATACTGCAAGTTGTTAACACGCTTCTTTCAACGGTTATAGCAGCCATATTCTTTGGCCGGTTGCGGTGAAATTGGGTTCACACAATCGACACATGACATATTTAAAATGTGCAAAATTTCATGATTCTATCTTCAGTATTAGCTAAAAAAAAATCCGATGTGATGCATTACTTTCTGAACGCCCCTCGTACTTAATGTGTTGCATTGTGTCCACAACGTCCATTATATTAGTCGTTTTCTTTGGGTTTTATACAATTTTAAAGCTTCGTTTAATATTTTCTTTCATATTTTGTTTACAAATTCTTAATCGTTATATTTCATTGACGCAGATTTACGTTGTTTTCCCACTTCCTAATCATTTCCCTTTGCATATTTTCATATGATTAAGTTGTAACCCAAAACTTCCCAACTGTGTGCTTGTTAATGTAGTAGATGGAGATATAAGACTTTTATCAAAAGTCTCCTCCTTGTAAGAAAGACGGCCACAAATTGCTATTTAATGAATAAAAGTATTTCTATTTTTCTTTACAATAGTTTTAATACGTTGTTATCACAGTTGTTATCACATCTGGTATCACATTTTTATTGCAATGGCTCTCTCTCTCTCTCTCTCTATATATATATATATATATATATATATATATATATAATACATGCACTTATATCCAAACTCTATTCTTGTGTTGTTGTTCAGATGGAAAGATATCCATTTCGTGTTTTTTAAAATCTTTTTATACATGGTAAGATTGAGTCATTCATTTGCATGTCCCTTGCGGAACTTTGCCTCCCAAACAGCACTCCTGTAGGTCTCTCGGTTATGAGCAAGATGGCCTGCTGCTGCTGCTGCATACATTTTCAGATCGTCAACGATGTCTTGCAGCCATCTTCGTTTTGGTCTTCCTCTTTTTCTTTTTCCCATTATGTATCATTCCAATACGGTCTTCTCTAGATTATTATGACGTTTAATGTGTACAAAATATTTAAGTTTTCTCTCTTTAATCCTTCTTTTCTAGCCAGCCTTCTTCAATATTAAGCTCTTGTAGTATGGATATATTTGTTTTTTTCCGTCCACGATATTTGGAGAACTCTTCTGTAGCATTTACATTCAAAGGCATTTAAGCGTTTCTCAGCTGTTTTGTTAAGTGTCCAGGTCTCACAGGCATATGTTGCGATGGGAAAGATGCATGCCCTTTAAAATCTTATTTCTGTACTTCTGTCTGTTCCTCTCCACAGATTCTTTATTTGTTTTACTTTCTGAAGAGCGATAGATGTCCTCCTTTTAATTTCCCCCATTGTATCTCTATTATTAGTTAGTAGTGATCCAAACATGGTAAGATATAACCGTCTATATAAATTACATCCTATGAATTGCTTGGCTTAAATCGATCATCATATCCAGTTTATATACATACAATAATATACAATAATATTGTGTTGTGATATGAAATGAGCATCCATATATTTTTAATGCAATTTTTTCTCTTTCTGTAAGCAAGTCAACCGTACAGAAGAAAATTACAAGCAGATGTAAGCAAGGAAAAACTTTTAAAAACTGGACCGTTTAAAGGAACTAAAATAATCTAAACTGTTAACAAAAATCACGACACTTCACAAGTCAATGGAAGACCATAAGTTTAATATATAAATATAATATTCCTGATATATTTTCTAAGTCAAGTTTGTCAACCAAATGACTCTATTCATAGGACCTCGGAAACATCTTGTTAATCAAGTTTGTCAAACAAATGACTCCATTGATAGGACCCAGAAAGCATCTTGTAAGTCAAGTTTGTCAACCAAATGACTCTATTTATAGGACCTAGGAAACATCCTGTTTATCAAGTTTGTCAAATAAATGACTCCATTGATAGGACCCAGGAAATATCTTGTAAGTGAAGTTTGTCAACTAAATGACTCTATTGATAGGACCTCGGAAACGTCTTGTAAGTCAAGTTTGTCAACCAAATGACTCCATTGGTAGGAGTTCGGAAACGTCTTGTAAGTCAAGTTTGTCAACCAAATGACTCTATTGATAGGACCTCGGAAACGTCTTGTAAGTCAAGTTTGTCAACCAAATGACTCCATTGGTAGGAGTTCGGAAACGTCTTGTAAGTCAAGTTTGTCAACCAAATTACTCTACTGATAGAACCTAGGAAACATCTTGTAAGTCAAGTTTGTCAAACATATGACCCTGCTGATAGGCCCATGGAAACGTCTTTATTTTCGCTCCCTTACCTATTCCACGATTTTAGTATTGCTACTTTTGTTTAGTCTTTTAGTATGTAAGTTAAACAATTATGACGTGTGCAGGTATTTCATCATACCTCGCCTGGGAGAAGTAATTCCTGGAAAATGATTTAAAGTGCTATGTACAGAATAATTTTTTGTTTTCAATCGATGAGATTAACAAATAATATTTGGAGACTTCACATGTTCTTACAACAAAACAATGTCTTAGCCATGTATGGTTTTCAAATCCGAATCTAAAGTATTGTTGCCTCACTGCTCAAAAACATTTCATAATGATCAAGATAAGGAAGGTTTAAAAATGAAGAGAGAGGAAAGTTAAGAAAATATCTCAGCAAATTAGTCACGTGGCATGAAAGAGGAAAACAGCAGCTCGAAACATCAAGAATTGAAGGCTGTGGAGAAGCAGGATTAGCAGTGCTGTGAGGAAAGTACACAGTACAGAGAAAAACAGGATTAACAGTGCAGTTAGAGTAAGCACACACAGGATAGATAAACAAGAATAACATTGCAGTTAGAAAAAGTACACACAGGACAGAGAAACAAGTTTAACAGAGCAGTTAAAGTGCACACAGTAAAGAGAAACAAGATTAACAGTGCTGTTAGAAAAAGTGCACACAGTACAGGGAACAAGATTAATAGTGTTGTTAGAGAAAGTACATACACGGCAGAGAAAAAAGATTAACAGTTTTGTTAGGGAAGGTGCACACAAAACAGAGAAATAAAGATTGAGAGTGCTGTTAGGGAAGGTGCACACAAAACAGAGAAATAAAGATTGAGAGTGCTGTTAGGGAAGGTGCAAACAAGACAGAGAAACAAGATTAACGTTGCTGTAATGAAAATACACACAAGACAGAGAAAGAAGATTAACAGTTCTGTTAGGGGATGTACACACAAAACATAGAAACAAGATTAATAGTTCTGTTAGGGAAAGTACACTCAAGACAAACAAGATTAACAATTCTGTTAGGGAAGATACACACAAGACAGAGAAACAAGATCAGCGTTGCTGTTACTGAAAATACACACATGACAGAGAAACATGATTATGAATGTGGTACAGGGTTGTACACACAACATTTAACAACATGCCGTGGAGGTGAGTTATAAATGAATGAAGAAGATTCAAGAAAACAAAACACTAGATAATATACGAGAAAAATCACTAAGTAACTCGCAAATGCCTGTTACAAAAAAAAACAAAAAACTAAATGCGACAGTAATTTGAAAACTTTAAATTATTGAACCTACATTATTCCCCTATTTCTCAACCTAATCGCAACCAACATTGATACATTTGTCCCATCGTGTAATCAGTGATGCAGTACCCATGGCGGAAAAATCTGGAGTCTGGTTTCTGAACCATTTTTTTTTTTACTTCTGTTTCCACCTCTTCGTTACTCATATACTTTCATATATGATAAATATACATAGAACACAGAATTGTTTTATCATATTACTTTTTTTACCGCTAGGCTGTATAAATGTCACAACACAGACAACAACAAAAAATGGCATAATCAAATTTAACCGTCGTTTTATCATCCCTGGCAGAGATAGAGTTCTGAAACCTTCGGACGTGAGAGAAAGATAAATATAATAAATTTATTTGCTTCTGCAGGTGTTCTCAGGCTGTGAGAATGGTCCACGGCAAGAGAAAAGCTTTAGACGTGAGAGAAAGATAAATATAATAAATTTGTCTTGTTCTGCAGGTGTTCTCAGGCTGTGAGAATGGTCCTCAGCAAGAGAAAAGCTTTAAAAAGCGCTGCTGGGATCAGAAACAAAGTTACTGCAGCTAGTAAAACTGTAAACACCTGCTTACAGAAATATATGACTTTTTAAATTGCAAATCTCTCTGGTGCTGATGTCAATTCAGAAATAACAAAACAGATTTGACACACATCTTCTCCAATTCTTCATATAGAGTTGTCAGGTTAAAAATTTAAAAATCAGTAACTTGACTTATTACATCTCAAGCTGCTTTCATTGTACTTTAACAATGTAACCTTTCTTCATTGTGCTTTACTATTTTAACCTGCTTTCATTATATTTTAATAGTGTAACCTTTCTTCATTGTGCTTTAACATTTAACCTGCTTTCATTGTACTTTAAGAATGTAATATTTTTTCATTGTACTTTAGCATTCTAACCTGCTTTCATTGTACTTTAACATTTCAGGTGTCAATGAAAAGAAAATGTCAATGAATGACTGTCACTTAAGACATCGAGGTAATTTTACGCCTGATGTAGCAGTAATCAGTACACGTACTTGTACTGCTGATAAAGAATTTGTTGGTAGATATACACTAAACACTCTCTGCTGACGTATACACAGACATGTAGGAGAGTTAGGAGAAAACCGGCCACACAAAGTTGGAGCGTTACCAAACAGGACGGGCCACACTTAAAGCAGACTGTAAAAATGAAGCCAGGCGGGTCATGTGATAATGGCGACAATCTTTTTATTATTTGACAGTACTTGTCCAGGACCTGGCACACTGTCACGTATAAAATTAAGTCATGTACTAAACCGCATGACTTATGGAAGTACGTCTGGTCTCCTGACGCTATCCACATGTCGCTGTGTGTTCAGTGTAACAATATTAACAATAAATAAACATAATTCTTCCACAAACATACACTTATGTACATTTAACTCTTCCCGCGCCGCAGACAACAACGCCGGCGTTCCCATCTGTGCCACATACAAAACGCGGGTCTTGATCTGTAGGGGGTATAGTTGTACAAGTGAATGTACACAACATTTCCACTATAAAAGTATGCATAGTATGCATGAAAATAGTTGTAAATGTAAGAAGATTTCATAAATGAAGATGTTTTTTTAGAACAAAAGAATGTCTTAGTCATGTATGGTTTTCGGTTCTAAGGACTGCAAACGCGCCACAAACAGCCTCTGGCAGTCAAGTCCAGCTCCTGGCCTTCCCGCGGCAGAACTGTTTAAACTGACAGGAGAAGGGGCGAGGGCGAATATCTGGCGCCTGAAAACCAGTTACTTAGAGTAGATGAGTGTCACGTTTGGTAGCTCATCTGCCGCTGTTGGCGAGATCTTCAGCTGCCGTGCGTGGAGCGGTGCTCCTCCCGGCCAATGAAGAAATTTGCAAATGAGGTTGCCGCGCAGCATCACTGCGGAAAAGGTGGTTGAAAGGATAAATCGAAGTAAACAGTCAAATCACGGCACCTCTGGTCTGGAGGTCGGCCACGTCCTGAGTGCAGTCATATCGGGTGAAATGCATGAACCGGCTTGTCCCAGAGGTTAAGACACTGCTGGCTTGACTCTTCAAATGCCGCGTGTGGAGTGAAGCTCCTCCCGGTTAAGGAAGTAAATGCGGAAATAAAGGTTGCTGTGCGGCGCCGATGGGAAAAGGTGGTGGAAAGTGAAGTTTAACCTAGTATGTCCAGTAGTATCGCTACGAGAGCTATACCACGGCGCCTCTGCTCTAGAGGCCGCCTACGTCCGAAATACACCTACACTGGTGAAATATGCCTAAACCGGCACACACCAGGGGTGGAACTCGATGGCTAGACATGTCATGCCACCTCCGCTCTAGAGGTCGGTAACGCCTGATAAACACCCATACTGGTGAATTTTGCCTAAACTGGCTCATACCAGGGGTGAATCTTGAAGGCTATGAATGTCACAGTACCTCTGCCCCAGAGGTCGGTCCCGTCCCAAACACGCCCATACTGGGAAATGCCTAAACCGGCTCAACCCAGGGGTAGAAGTCACTAGTGGCGAGGATTCGTCCTCCTGGACAAAAGCTCCATCCTGGTCACAACTAGGAAGGGTAGCTGCCACGACCGCAAAATGCTGAAGTCGGAGACACTGGATCAGGGAAGTCTAGATAGGCAACCACCTCTCACCCGGCGGGGATGTCTGCTTATCCTAATCACGCTGAGGTTTTCCGGTGAGAAAGTCCAACCCTGGACTGGATGGGCAACCACCTCTCACCCGGCGGTGATACACGGTTATCTCAAAACACGTCGAGGTTTTCCGGTGAGAAAGTCCAACTCTGGCCTGGGTGGGCTAACGCCTCTCACCCAGCGGGGATGCACTGATATTCCAAACACGTCGAGGTCTTCCGGTGAGAAAGTCCAACCCTAGACCAAACTGGTGCAATGAAAACCACGGTGTCACGCAATCCCGCTTCCGAGACCCACCAAGAATACAGGCTAAAGCACTGTGATACTCTGAACCCCTTGTGGTCCTTTCGTGGAACTCGTGTGGTCTATTTTGGACCACACAGGGGACCACGGGACCTAACGAGGACCACATGCGTGAATTCAGTAGGTTCACAGTGCGGTTTTTGGTGGTAGAAGTGAACGAAGAAGAAGAAGATGTATGGTTTTCAAATCCGAATCTAAAATATTGTTGCTGCACTGCTCAAAAACATTTCGTAATGATCAAGATAAGGAAGGTTTTAAAATGAAGAGAGAGGCAAGTGAAGAAAATATCTCAGCAAATTAGTCACTTGGCATGAAAGAGGAAAACAGTTGCTCGAAACATCAAGAACTGAACGCTGTGGAGAAGCAGGATTAGCGGTGCTATAAGGAAAGTACACACAGTACAGAGAAACAGGGTTAAAAGTGCAGTTAGAGAAAGTACACACATGATAGATAAACAAGAATAACAGTGCAGTTAGAAAAAGTACACACAGGACAGAGAAACAAGATTAACAGTGCTGTTAGGAAAAGCACACACAGTACAGAGGAACAAGATTAATAGTGTTGTTAGAGAAAGTACATACACGGCAGAGAAAAAAGATTAACAGTTTTGTTAGGGAAGGTACAAACAAAACAGAGAAATAAAGATTGACAGTGCTGTTAGGGAAAGTGCACACAAGACCGAGAAACAAGATCAAAGTTGCTGTTAGGGAATTTACACACAAGACATAAAAACAAGATAACAATTCTGTTAGGGAAAGTACACACAAGACATAGAAAGAAGATTAACAGTTCTGTTAGGGAATGTACACACAAGACATAGAAACAAGATTAACAGTTCTGTTAGGGAAAGTACACACAAGACATAGAAACAAGATTATCGTTTCTGTTATTGAAAATACACACAAGACATAGAAACAAGATTAGCGTTTCTGTTATTGAAAATACACACAAGACAGAGAAACATGATTATGAATGTGGTACAGGATTGTACACACAACATTTAACAGCATGCCGTGGAGGTGAATAATAAATGAATGAAGAAGATTCAAGAAAACAAAAATCTAGATAATATACGAGAGAAGTCACTAAGTAACTCGCAAATGCTTGTTACAAAACAAACAAAAAAAACTAAATGCGAAAGTAATTTGAAAACTTTAAATTTTTGAACCTACATTATTCCCCTATTTCTCAACGTAATCTCCACCAACATTGATACATTTGTCCGATCGTGTAATCAGTGATGCAATACCCATGGCGGAAAAATCGGGAGTCCGATTTATGAACCATTTTTTTTTACTTCTGTTTCCACCTCTTCGTCGCTCATATATTTTCATATATGATAAATATACATAGAACACAGAACTGCTTTGTCATATTACTTTTTTTACAGCTAGGCTCTATAAATGTCACAAAACAGACATAAACAGAAAATGACATAATCAAATTTAACTAAACTAAGTTAAATTAATTAAATTAACTTAATAAAGCTACTTATGAGAATAATTATGAGAAGAACAAGGAAAAAGATAAAAATGGAAATAGCAGATGAACAGTTTGGATTTGTTGAAGGAAAGGGAACACACAATGCCATTTATGCTTTACGAACACTAACAGAAAGAGCTTTAGAAGTACAGAAAGATCTCTACTTATGCTTCATTGATTACACCAAGGCATTTGACAAGGTGAAACATAGTGAAATTATTAAAATGCTTGAAGACATCAATATAGACGGCAAAGACCTGAGGATTGTAAAACATCTTTACTGGCAGCAAGAAGCAGCAGTTCGAGTTGAAAATAGAACTGGAAAATATCAACCTATAAAACAAAGGGTGCGACAAGGATGTGTACTATCTCCAGACCTTTTTTCTCTGTATAGCGAGAATATTCTAAGAACAATCATCACAGAACCAGGTATAAAAAATGGAGGATACAATATTAACAACCTTCGCTATGCTGACGACACAGTACTGATAGCTGAGAACCAGCAAGACCTGCAAAATCTCTTGGATAAAGTCGCCAAAGAAAGTGAACAGAAAGGCCTTACTTTGAACATCAAAAATACAGAGACTATGGTTATATCTAAGAAACAGAATCCACCAGCATGCAGTATTAAATTAAACGGAACCATTCTAAAGTAGGTGCAGAAATTCAAATACCTTGAAGCAGTAATAACTTCAGATGGGAAATGCAGAACAGAAATTAAGATCAGAATAGCCCAAGCAAAGACTGCATTTCAGAGAATGACAAACATGTTATGCAACACACCCTTATCAATGAATGTTAGAAAACGAGTCATAAAATGCTATATTGAACTTATCTTGTTATATGGAAGTGAATCATGGACAATAGGCAAGACTGCACAAAAATCATTGGAAGCAGCAGAAATGTGGTTTATTAGAAGAATGTTGCGAATCCCCTGGACAGCAAAAATAACTAATGAAGAATGTATGAGAAGAGCTGGGGAGACAAAAAACTTTGTCAAAAAGATAAGAGAGAGACAATGTACTTTCATAGGACATGCAATGAGAAGAGGGGGCATTGAAATATAACAACAGGAAAAATAGAAGGAAGAAGATCAAGAGGAAGACCAAGAGAAATGATACTGGACAGTCTGACAGAATGGTGTGAGAGGACATCACCAACTGAACTGATGGCCTGCATGAAGGATCGGGTACTCTGGAGAAGCATAATAGCCAACGCCAGTCGGCACGGCACATGATGCTGATGATCAAATTTAACCGTCGTTTTATTATCCTGGCAGAGATAGAGTTCTGAAACCTTTAGACGTGAGAGAAAGATAAACATAATACATTTGTCTGGTTCTGCAGATGTTCTCAGTCTGGGAGAATGGTCCACGGCAAGAGAAAAGCTTTACGAAGCGCTGCTGGGATCAGAAACAAAGTTACTGCAGCTAGTTAAACTGTAAACACCTGCTTACAGAAATATCTGACTTTTTAAATTGCAAATCTCTCTGGTGCTGATGTCATTTCATAAATAATAAAACAGATTTGACACACATCTTCTCCAGTTCTTCATATAGAGTTGTCATATTTTAAAATCAGTAACTTGACTTATTACATCTCAAGCTGCTTTCATTGTACTGTAACATTTTAACTTGCGTTCATTGCACTTTAACATTTTAAGCTGCTTTCATTATATTTTAACAGTGTAACCTTTTTTCATTGTACTTTAGCATAGTAACCTGCTTTCATTGTTCTTTAACATTTCAAGCTGCTTTCATTGTACTTTAGCAATTTAACCTGCTTTTACTTTACTTTAATATTTCAAGGTGCTTTCATTGTAGTTTAGCATTGTAACCTGCTTTCATTGTACTTTAACATTTCAGGTTTCAACGAAAAGAACATGTCAATGAATGGTTGTCACTTAAGACAGCGAGGTAATTTTATGCCTGATGTACCAGTAATCAGTACAAGTACTTGTACTGCTGGTATAGAATTTGTTGGTAGATATACACTAAGCACTCTCTGCTGACGTATACACAGACAGGTAGGAGAGTTAGGAGAAAACCGCCCACACAAAAGTTGGAGTGTTACCAAACAGGACGGGCCACACTTTAAGCAGACTGTAAAAATGAAGCCAGGCGGGTCATGTGATAATGGCGACAATCTTTTTATTATTGACAGTACTTGTTCCAGGACCTGGCACACTGTCACGTATAAAATTAAGTCCTGTACTAAACCGCATGACTTATGGAAGTACTTCTGGTCTCCTGACGCTATCCATATGCAGCTGTGTGTTCAGTGTAACAATATTAACAATAAATAAACAAAAAACGCGGGCGTTCCCGTCTGTGCCACATAAAATGCGCCGGTCTTGATTTGTATTGAGTATAGTTGTACAAGTGAATGTACACAGCATTTCCTCTATACAAATATGCATATTATGCATGAAAATAGTTGTAAATGTACGAAGATTTCATAATTGAAGAGTTTTGTTTTAGGAAAAAAGAAGCAGTGTGATGATTTTAGCAGATAATTGTGTAGTGCGATGCCTAGATGTACACTGTTTACCATCAGCGATGCCTAGATGTACAATGTTTAACTCGGCGATGCCTAGATGTACAATGTTTAACTCGGCGATGCCTAGATGTACAATGTTTAACTCGGCGATGCCTAGATGTACAATGTTTAACATCGACGATCCCTAGATGCACAATGTTTACCATCGACTATGCCTAGATGTACAATGTTTACCATCGGCGATCCCTAGATGTACAATGTTTAACATCGACGATCCCTAGATGTACAATGTTTAACATCGACGATCCCTAGATGTACACTGTTTACCGTCGGCGATGTCCAAATCTACTTAAATTTTCATCCGATCTAGTCGTGTGGTGGCATTCTCACTAAAATTATGCCTGAAGCTGGTTTATTAGCAAGCTCCACCAGACACAAACAACTTTAATGCCAACTCTGGTCACGGGATCTCGTAACAGTACTTGAAGATCATGACAAGTTAAATGTCATAGTTCATAACAAATAGCAATGTAATGATGCATGACAAGGGGTAATATCATAATTTATAACAAATAGCAATGTTATAGTCCATGACAAATATTAATCTGATAATTATCTCCTAATAAATAAATTGCATCATTTTGTCCCACAATGCTCCGCCTTACTTGTGGCCATTGTTTACATCATCATCATCATCATCATCATCATCATCGCCTTTCACTCCCTTGAGAGTATTATCCACGGAAAAAGACTCTCCAGTCATCCCTATTCTGTGAATTATTCTCTGCTTACTTCCATGTGCATCCCTTGTCTCTGAGCACTGTCATAATTTCTCTTCTCCATGTAAGTCTAGGTTTTCTTCGTTTTCTATTTCCTTCAAGATTCCATGTTGGTGCTTGTCTTGCTACGCTGGTTGGGTTTACTCAGATTGTAGCCAATCCACCTCCACTTCCTATAAATTTGAACGATCACTGGTTCTTGACCTGCCTTTTCACAGACCTCCTCCTTCCTGTTCTTGTCCTGCCATTTAATGTTTAAAATCCTCCTCAAGCAGTAGTTCATGAATGTTTGTATCCTCTGTTGTATTGTCTTCGTTGTAACCCATGTCTCATATAGCAGGACAATCTTTACGTTTGTATTGAAAAGTCTTAGTTTGGTTCTTGTTTTGATGTATTAGATGACTATAGTTTGTTAAGTTGGATAAATGCTGTCCTGATCTTGGTTATTCTAGCTTTAACATCCTTTTTAGTTGATCCATATTTCTCCACTATGCTGTCTAAATACGTGAAATACTCTACTTCCTCAGTTGGCACTCCTCGATTACCATGAGGCTATAGCTTGCACTATTACTTTTCATTATCCTTGTTTTTTCGTCTGTTAATATATAGTCTCAGTTTAGTTGAATTCTTTATTAATATGTGAAGTTTCTCTTGCATTTGTGTGTGACTGTGTTCCAGAAGTGCCACATCATCTGCGAAGTCAAGATCTTCCATTGGTTCCACAATGTCCATTGTATCCCACTTCTTTTCCTTTGTGTGATACTTTTCATGATCCAACCAATTGCTAGAAGAAATATGAACGGTGATAGCAAACATCCCTGCCGCACACCTGTTTCCACTTTAAAACTTTCTGTGAGAGTTCCTCCGTGCACAATTCTACAAGTTGTTCCTTCATATATGGTCTTTATAAGCTTTGTTATCTTGGCTGGGATAGCATAGTGTTCCAGTAGTTTCCATAGCATTCTACGATCTAAACTATCAAATGCCTTCTCATAATCAATATTATCTTATATCTTATATCCTTCCAGTGCCGTTAAACGTCACATAGGGCTCGCAAAGTAGTTCGCCAATTTGCCCTGTCTTCGGCGAGTCTTTCAACCTCATCAAATGATTTTATGCCTGTTAACTTGACCTCTCTTAATAATGTCCTCTTCCGAGTTTCACGCGGTCTGCCTCTTTTTCTTCGGCCTGTTGTGTTCCACTTGATAGCTTCTTTTAGGATTCTCTGATCATTTCTTCTCATCAAGAGACCAACATATGTCCATCTCCTTTTCCTGATCACCCATGAGATTGGTTGTTGTTCAGTCATCTATCTTATCTCTGCGTTATTCTTAAATTCGTTCCACTTGATGCCCAGTATTTTCCTTAGGCATTTGTTTTCAGAAGAGTCTAATTTCTTGACTATTTCTTTAGTTGTTTTCCAGCTTTCGCATGCATAAATGAGGGCGGATATTACATTTGAATTGAATAGTCTTAACTTGGTTTTTGTGATTATAGTTTTTGAGTTCCATATGTTCTAAAAATTCTTGAAGATTGATGCTGCTTTTGCAATTCTGATCCTAACTTCCTTTCTAGTGTCACCATCCTGGTCTATGTAGCTGCCAAGGTATGCACATTGATTGACTTCTTCAATATCTGTCCCTTCGGCGTGTATTTTTCCATTTTGATTGAGAGGAATTTTCATTATTTTTGTTTTGTCCTTGTTAATTTCAAGTCCTATTTTTCTAGCCAGTGAAGACAGGCTATCTGTTTTTTTCTTGCATGAAATTAATATTATTACTGATAAGAGCTATGTCATCAGCAAAAGCAAGATCTTCTAGTTGGGTCCCATGTACCCAATCAATACCTGTGTTACCTGTGCAGCATTGTTTCATTATGAAGTCTATTGTAATCCCAAAAAGTAAAGGAAACAGTATACATCCTTGTTTAACACCCGTTGCAATCTGGAACTATTCACTCATCCCTTCTTCTGTCTTGACTGCACAAACATATCCATTGTATAAGTCCTTACTGATGTTGACAATTTTAGATGGTATTCCATAAAGACAATACAGACATACAATTCTCCATAATGAATCTCTGTGTATGCTATCAAATGCCTTTGTAAAATCTATGAAGTTCAGTATTAATGGTTTCTGCTTTTCAATATGTTCTTCAAGTATTATTCTGAGAGTAAAGATCTGGTCGAGACAGCTTCTCCCTTTTCGAAATCCTGCTTGTTCTTCTCTCATTGCAGTATCCACTATATCTTTGAGTCTATTCAAAATGACCTTGCAAAATACTTTTGACACAACTGATATTAAGTTATAATCAATGAATGTAACTAACAGTGAAGAATTCACCTCCACTGACTGTTCTACTATTATTCGCATTGGTGCAATGTGGTCAGTACAGGAACTTCCTTGCCTGAAACCTGCTTGCTCTTCTCTTAGTTTACTATCTACTGATGCTTTAATATTCTATTTAGCAAAATCCTGCTGAAGACCTTGTTGGGTATTGATAGCAGGGAGATGCCTCTATAGATTTTACATTCAAATAGATCTCCTTTCTTAGGGAGTTTTATAAGATGGTTTCCTTACAGTCCTCTAGCACCGCCCCTTCTTCCCAAGTCCTATTAAATAGTAAGAGTAGTATTTCTGTTGTTATTTATTTGTTCGCTAAGAGCA
This sequence comes from Achatina immaculata, assembly GCA_009760885.1. Classification (NCBI taxonomy): domain Eukaryota; kingdom Metazoa; phylum Mollusca; class Gastropoda; order Stylommatophora; family Achatinidae; genus Lissachatina; species Lissachatina immaculata. The sequence goes on from CM019698.1 coordinate 36,006,024, forward strand.
CTTCTGCTACAGTTCCATCTGGACCCGGTGCCTTATTACATGTGTGTGTACGCTATCTTGTTAGATTGGTTACTTCTTATGTAGTTTAACAATGTTTTAGTTCATTTATATTGTTCATTATTATTGTTATTATTGAATGTTCTATTATCATCACATCTCACCTTGGTACATCACACGTCGAAGTTTCACATACATGGCAATAGAGGAGGCCTCATAAAACATTTCACTGATTCATTTTAATTTGACAAATAATATCAATATGATCAATACGTATAGCTGATAACTCACTTGTAATAATAGGCATAGGCAAGATTATACACATTTCATTATTTTCATCATAGTAGCACGAAATCTCACAAAATCACAATATCAAAATTCTCATAATTCTACAAGCAGTATTTAAGCAGCGTTCACAATATTCAGTATTACAAAAGCTCTTGGTAACAATTACTGTACGATCTCTTGCTACACTAGTTCAATCTAACACTATGTCTCTATCTCTACATTTCTCTTGCTGAATGCCTCTTCCCCTCCTCTCTGCGTCTCCTCTCTCCTTCTTTCTGAATCCTCCTCCCTTCTTTATATTCGTAAGTTCTGACCACGCCAAAACCGGTCGCAACTGGCGTCTTCACTTTAGTCGCTTTCATCTCCGTCGTCTAATTGTTACCTCCCATCAACAAGTCCACCATCTCTTTCATGTTACCTGCTTCGGGACCTAGTCCGTTCTCTGTTCAGTCGTTTGATCTACTGGTCAATTGTTCCCCCTCGGCTACTGCAGGTGTGCGTGAAGTCGCAATGTTACGATCTATCGGCGTACCCATGTCGATTCGGTTTACCTTTGATCAGGTCTTTGAAGTACCGAGTATCCGTTCTTCATCCTTCTAACTATCCCTTCTCTGCCCCCCAATACATTCTTTATTCCTGATCATGTCACTAATAATAATAATAATAATAATTATAATAACTATAATCATTACTTACAAGGCTATGCTACAGTAGTTCACTATCCTATAACTGTGAATGTAATATTTTTATCTTGCATTCTTAGGTTTTTTTCATGTAATCTGTATACTTATATTGTATACAGTTGTCATCATGTATTGTTATATATGTTTATACATTTTGTATACCTTATTAAAATGAGCGAGTGGGAAGAATGAAAGTTGAAATGATAAAGAACTGTTGATAGACACCTACAGTTGTTCAGAGATACAAAGAAAATGTTCAATAGGCTAGGATTGTTACTATAAGTACCAGCCAGGAGGTGCGACAAGTTTTTGTCAGATATGATTCGCCAGCACTAACGCTAGTATATTATTTTTGTCTACTCGTGTTACTCTGATAAACAACAAAGCCCTGGGTTTGGACAGACGTGCCCCACTTTACCGCTGTCCGCCATATTTGACGAAGGAACAGACAGAGAGGAAATCATTCAAGGGAAAAAGAATGGTGCAAAATATTTATGAGGAGATTATCATCAGATTAATATTTGTCATGGAATATGACATTGCTATTTGTTATAAATTGTGATATTACACTTTGTCATGCATCATTACATTGCTATTTGTCATGGACTATGGCATTGCTATTTGTTATAATTGTGATAGTACCTTTTTGTCATGAATCATTACATTGCTATTTGTCATGAATTCTGACATTGAACTTGTCATGATCTTCATGTACTGTTACGAGATCTGGTGACCAGAGTTGGCATAAAAGTTGTTTGTGTCTGTGGAGCTTGCTAAGAAATCAGCTTCACAAGTTGAATCTGAAATGTTAAAAAAGTCAGCGATATATAAAACTGACTTTACTTGAGGAGAAAGTAACAGGAAAAAAACACATCTGTAAATATTTGATAACTTTACCAGTTTACGAAAACTACAAGAACTAGTTACAAGAAGTAGTTAGAAGAACTACTTTGCTCAATAATCAATTTTTCGTGGGGCGGGGATGGGATGATGGTAGTTGGGAAGGAAAGAAATGGAACTTGATGATGATGATGATGATGCTGATGATGATGATGATGATGACGATGGCAATGATGATGATTATGAACAAATTATAAATGCGTATTAGGTACACGTCGGGGATACATTACTCAACACTGACATAAAAAATATTCATAGAAGTAATAATTATTACGTTTTACCAGACTGATATACATCATGCTCATATATACATGTACTTTATACGGGGATCTGATGTATACAGTATACATGAGACTGATGTATTCTCTATACAGGCGACTGATGTATAGTCTATACAAGGGACTGATGTAAACACTATATTGGGGACTGATATATGCTCTATACAATTGAATGATACATACTCTATACAGGGGACAGATATATACTCTATACAATTGAATGATATATACTCTATACAGGGCACTGATATATGCTCTATACAATTGAATGATATATACTCTATACAGGGGACAGATATATACTCTATACAATTGAATGATATATACTCTATACAGGGCACTGATATATGCTCTATACAATTGAATGATATATACTCTATACAGGGGACAGATATATACTCTATACAGGGCACTGATATATGCTCTATACAATTGAATGATATATACTCTATACAGGGGACTGATATATGCTCTATACAATTGAATGATATATACTTTATACAGGGGACTGATATATGTTCTATACAATTGAATGATATATACTCTATAACAGGAGACGAATATATACTCTATGCAGGTTACTGATGTATACTTTATAGAGTGGAGTGATATATACTCTATACAGTGGACTGATGTATGCGGCTACTGATGTATACACTATAGAGGGGAATGAAATGTACTCTATACTGTGTACTGATTTATACACTATACATGGAACTGATATATACCCTATACAGTAGAATGATGTATATGCTCTACAGGGAATTGATATGCACTATATACTAGAGAATGGTGTATACTCTATCAAGGGGGCTGATATATACTCTATACTTGGGACTGATATATACTCTATACAAAGGATTGGTGAATACACTGTACAGGGGACTGATATATCCACTGTACATTGAATTGATGTATACTCTATATAGGGGACTGATGTATACGATGTATAGAGGAATAATGTATACACTATACACGGGACAGATGTATACACTATGCACGGGACTGATACATACTATATACAGAATAATGATGTATACCCTCTATAAAGGACTGATATATACTATATACAGGACACTGATGTACTCCATATACATAGGAATGATGTAAACTTGTACTCTATACAAGCGACTGATGTATGCGTGCACTCTATACATGAGACTAATGTATGCATGTACTCTATACAAGGAACTGATATAGAATTGCACTCTGTGCAAAGGACTGGTGTATACTTGTACTCATTACTAGAGGATGATGTATACTTGTAGTCTAAATAAGAGATTTATGTATATTTGTACTCTATACTGGGGGCTGATGTATACAACCATTTTAAGTATTATCTATATATCTCATTTTAAGTATTTTCTATATATTTCATTATTTCGACAAAGTCTATGTCTAATGTAATCTTATGACACTTAGCAATGTTGCTTTAGGTAAAGAAACAAAATGATGTTGTCCTCTGTTATCTCATTATGTTTTTTTGCCCTCTATCTCCCTTGAACTGTGGACCGCTGGTCTGTGTATCCGATGCGGTGACAATGCCTGGCACAACTTAGAGTCAAAGTTGATTATAGGAACTAGTTTGTCTGTCACTGATTGGACGCTAAAGAGCAGATGCGTGCACTATGGATAGTCAGTCATGACTCTAGTATGTCAGCTATAGATTGTCAGCCATGGCTCTAGTATGTCAACTATGTATAGTCAGTCATGACTCTAGTATGTCAATTATGTATAGTCAGTTATGACTCTAATATGTCAAATATGGAAAGTCAGTCATGACTAAAGTATGTCAACTATGTATAGTCTGTCATGACTTTAGTATGTAAACTATGTATAGTCAGTCATGACTTTAGTATGTCAACTATGTATAGTCAGTAATGACTCTAGTATGTCAACTATGTATAGACAGTCATGACTCTAGTATCTCAACTATGGATAGTCAGTCATGATTCTCGTATGTCAACCATGGATAGTCAGTCATGACTCTAGTATGTCAACTATGGATAGTCAGTCATGACTCTAGTATGTCAGCTATGGTTCGCCAGCACTGACTCTAGTATGTCAAATATGGAAAGTCAGTCATGACTCTAGTATGTCAAATATGGAAAGTCAG
>CM019698.1:36010385-36055385 GCA_009760885.1 Achatina immaculata
TCCTAAAAAACTCTACATTTATGAAATTTTCATTCATTTAGTTATACTTTGAAACATAATAGGTATACGGAAGTACATGGAAATACTGTTTTCCATTCCATTTTATAACTGTACCCCCTAACATATCAAGACCCACGCTTTTACTCTGGCTCTCCACTACACATCCGTGTTTCTTTCTGTGCACGGAAAGAGTTAACGTATATTTTAAATGTGATGCTTGTGACATAAGTACAGTTTTGCTGAAATATGATACTTGCAACATAAACATAGGTTTGTGGAGATGTGATACTTGTCACATAAACAGTTTTGTTGAGATGTGATACTTGTGACATAAACATAACAAAAGCCAGTTCATGTTCACATACTAAAGTAAGAACATAAAAGGGAGACAACCAATGACTGTCTGACCCACTGTCTTGTGGGAGACTCAGAACTTGGAACAGTCAAAGGTCATACATTTCATCCTCAGATGAAATTCTTCATGTGTTCCTGCCACTTTCCATCCATCTTCTTCTCCTAGAACCATGTTTGGTCTATGAAGTGATCATAGAGAGAATACCATTTAGTCACCTTTGACCTAGCATCAGTAAAGCAACAAATCAGTCTATGTGGACAGAATGTTAGAAATAATATTTTGTTGTTCATGTCAGTTGTTTGCTTCATTGTTCAGGGCGTAGTGTGTTTGTGAACATACTCAGTGTGTAAGGACGTACAAATCTCTAGCTTTTTCTATGTTCTTCTCTATCTCGGTTTGTCTCTTCTGCTATAAGTGAATCTGTCTTATAACTCTGTATACCAGCTCATTTCTTTAGTCTGTCTTATAACTCTGTCTACCAGCTTATTTCTTTAGCCTGTCTTATAACTCTATCTACCCGCTTATTTCTTTAGTCTGTCTTATAACTCTATCTAGCAGCTTATTTCTTTAGTCTGTCTTATAACTCTGTCTAATAGCTTATTTCTTTAGTCTGTCTTATAACTCTGTCTAATACTTTATTTCTTTAGTCTGTCTTATAACTCTATCTAGCAGCTTATTTCTTTAGTCTGTCTTATAACTCTGTCTAATAGCTTATTTCTTTAGTCTGTCTTATAACTCTGTCTAATAGCTTATTTCTTTAGTCTGTCTTATAACTCTGTCTAATAGCTTCTTTCTTTAGTCTGTCTTATAACTCTATCTAGCAGCTTATTTCTTTAGTCTGTCTTATAACTCTGTCTAGCAGCTTATTTCTTTAATCTGTCTTATAACTCTGTCTACCAGCTTATTTCTTTAGTCTGTTTTGTAACTGTTTAGCAGCTTATTTCTTTTGTGTGTATTATAACTCTGTCTAGCAGCTTATTTCTTTAGTCTGTCTTATAACTCTGTCTAGCAGCTCATTTCTTTAGTCTGTCTTATAACTCTATCTAGCAGCTTATTTCTTTAGTCTGTCTTATAACTCTGTCTACCAGCTTATTTCTTTAGTCTGTCTTATAACTATATCTAGCAGCTTATTTCTTTTGTCTTTCTTATAACTCTGTCTACCAGCTTATTTCTTTAGTCTGTCTTATAACTCTGTCTACCATCTTATTTTATTAGTCTGTCTTATAACTCTATCTAGCAGCTTATTTCTTTAGTCTGTCTTATAACCCTATCTAGTAGCTTATTTCTTTAGTCTGTCTTATAACTCTGTCTACCAGCTTATTTCTTTAGTCTGTCTTATAACTCTGTCTACCAGCTTATTTCTTTAGTCTGTCTTATAACTCTATCTAGCAGCTTATTTCTTTAGTCTGTCTTATAACTCTATCTAGCAGCTTATTTCTTTAGTCTGTCTTATAACTCTATCTAGCAGCTTATTTCTTTAGTCTGTCTTATAACTCTATCTAGCAGCTTATTTCTTTAGTCTGTCTTATAACTCTGTCTAGCAGCTTATTTCTTTAGTCTGTCTTATAACTCTGTCTACCAGCTTATTACTTTAGTCTGTCTTATAACTCTATCTAGCAGCTTATTTCTTTAGTCTGTCTTATAAATAGGAAACTACGAGGCTTTGGTACAGTAAAGTAAGAGAACAAATTTTTGTATGATTAGACCTCGAAAAAATCATAGACAAAGCACTTTAGTGAGACGTGAGAGAAAGAAAAATCACAAGAGAATTACCTGGGATTCGAACACGGACTCCGGTAGGATGAGCAGCCGTCTAGCCACGAGAGAACAGCTTACTATTGACTTAGCCAACTAACACCTCAAAAAAGGTGTTTTGTTGACATAGTCTTTAGTAACCGCCCAGCAAACATAAGGGATCGTGACACCCGGAAAGAAACGAGGTCGTGACACAGAAATTCCGTAGCTTAGATTCATTCTCTCTAGCAGGTACCAACTAGACAAACATACACACAGTCTCCTGCCATGTCTGGTGCAAACTTGGACAACAATAACAAACGAACGAATACTTATTACATGAAGTTAGTTTCGGATATAGATTTAATGAACAATTTTTTGTAATTTTTTATAAATAGGAAACTACGAGGCTTTGGTACAGTAAAGTAAGAGAACAAATTTTTGTATGATTAGACCTCGAAAAAATCGTAGACAAAGCACTTTAGTGAGACTTGAGAGAAAGAAAAATCACAAGAGAATTACCTGGGATTTGAACACGGACTCCGTCTTATAACTCTATCTAGCAGCTTATTTCTTTAGTCTGTCTTATAACTCTATCTAGCAGCTTATTTCTTTAGTCTGTCTTATCAATGTAAGTCATATATGTATATTACTAGACTTTTTTAAAAATATGGGCATAACTTTTAAGAAGCATATGTCAGAAATGTATAAGTTGATTAGATATTGTGATGCAATAAAACAAAAACATATATATTATCATAACATAAATATCTCTTTTATTTTCTTCATCAGATCTGATGATAAAATCATGGAACTCCCATTATCTGAATCAGCATGTCACACTGAGACTCTGGTGATCTGTGTAACAGAGGGACAAGAATCTGGTGATCTGTGTAACAGAGGGACAAGACTGATGATCTGCTCTGTGTAACAGAAGGAGAAGACTCTGGGATGTCTGTTTAACCTTTACCTATCTTTGCTGGATTATTTAGTTCCTTCTTGTCTTTTTTAGTTTTGCTTTAATTAGATTTTAGGTCTGTATCGTGTGTGTGTTTTCTTCATCATAATTGTTATTCTATTTCTCATTGAAGTTTATGATAGGGGTATATAATTTAGCATATGGCAGGAACATCTAACATCTTTCCTGTGCCATTAAATGTCACGTAAGGCTCACATAGTAGTTTGCCAAGTTTTCCTATTTTTGGCGAGATTTTCAACCTCATCAAGGGATTTTATGCCTACTAAACTGGCCTCTCTTAACAATGTCCTCTTTTAGAGTTTCAAGTGGTCAACCTCTTTTTATTTGGCCTTTTGTGTTCCACTTGATAGCTCGTTTTGGTATTCTCTGATTGTTTCTTCTTATCATGTGACCGACATATGTCCATCTTTTTCTGATCACCCATGAGACAGGTTATTGTTTGCTCATCTGTCTTATCTCTGCAGTGTTCTTGAATTCATTCCACTTTATACAGAGTATTTTCTTTAGGCATTTATTTTCAAAAGATTCTAAATTGTTGTCTATTTCTTTAGATGTTTTCCAGCTTTCACATGCATAAATGAGCATGGATATTAACATTTGAATTGAAGAATCTTAACTTGGTTTTTGTGCTTATAAATTTTGAGTGCCATATGTTCTCAAGATTCTTGAAGGACAATGTTGCTTTTGCAATTATAATTCTAACTTCCTTTCTGGAGTCACCATCTTGGTCTACATAGCTGCTGAGGTGTGCAGCTTGCATACTTGGCAGAAACAAGGCAGGAATAAATTGTTGGTAATTAATATTAGTTCTAGTACTTCACATTTACAATTATTCACAAATAATTAATCAGCTCCTGGACTGAAATCTATGTAATCTTTCATTTTATAGCAAATGTTTATATATCATGTATAAATAATTGCCGATGTTGAAAAAGTAATGGGGAAAGAAGGAATTGACATGGTTAATCAGAATGGAGAAAGATTAATTGAAATATGTCTAACAGAGGGCATGGTCATTGGAGGCACAATATTTCCACACAAAGAGATACATAAAACAACATGGATATCTCCAGATGATAGAACTAGAAACCAGATAGATCATTTTTGTATTAGAAAGCAATACAGAACATCTCTCATAGATGTAAGGGCTTATAGGGGTTCAGATGTTAACAGTGATCACAACCTCTGTATAGGGAAATAAAACTAAAACTGAAAAGCCAACACAAGAAATCAGTACCCAGAAAGATAAACAGCCACAGCCTACAAGAAGAGAATACTAACAGGAATTTCAATCAGGAAATTGCCAGTCATTCCACAACACTCAGTGAAGTAGAGGAGATATGTGTAGATGAATTATGGAATTCTTACAGCACAGCCATAATCACAGCAGCAAAAGCAAGCGCTGGACTGAAAAATCAAATAGAAAAGCATGGATATCAGATAAAACATGGAAGTACATACATGAAAGACAAGCAGCCAAATTAGACATGCTGAATGTAAAAACAGATCTTGGAAAAGATCTGGAAAAAGCAACATGTTAAGAAATAGGAAAGAAAGTAAAAAGTTCAGCTAGAAGGGATAAAAGAGAATACATAGACAATATGGCAAAAGAGGCAGAAAATGCAACAAAAACAGGAAACACCAAAACTTTATATAACATACAAAAGAGGTTAACAGGTACTATTACATCTAACGAAAGACCAATCCTTAGCAAAACTGGAACCCTATTAACATCAAATAAAGACCAAAAGCAAAGATGGGCTGAACACTTCCAAGAAATATTTAATCGACCACACCCAAAAGAATTGTTAAACCTTGAAACCAGCTTACCAGCCCCACAACTAAATGTCAGCCTAGATGAAATTACATTGCATGAAATTAAAACAGCATTGAATCTAATGGCTAACAACAAAGCTACAGCTGAAGGTGAAATAACAGCCGAAATGCTAAAAGCTATCAATAGTGACAACATGAGACAACTACAGAGAATGTTTAATCAGATTTGGAAAGAAGAAAAGGTCCCTTCTAAATGGAAAAAAGGAATCATTGTTAAAATACCAAAAAAAAAAGGCAACCTTAGTGGCTTTAACAATTTGAGAGGAGTAACCTTAATATCAGTTGTGTCAAAAGTATTTTGCACGGTCATTTTTAACAGACTTAAAGATATAGTAGATACCGCAAAGTGAGAAGAACAAGCAGGATTTCGAAAAGGGAGAAGCTGTCTTGACCAGATCTTTACTCTAAGAGTAACACTCAAAGAACATATTGAAAAGCAGAAACCATTAATACTGAACTTCATAGACTTTAAAAAGGCATTTGATAGCATACACAGAGATTCATTGTGGAGAATTTTAAGTCTGTATGGAATACGATCTAAAATTGTCAACATCGTTAAGGACCTCTACAATGGATATGTTTGTGCAGTCAAGACAGAGGAAGGGATGAGTGAATGGTTCCAGATTGAACCAAGTGTGAAACAAGAATGTATACTTTGCTTTGTGGAATTACAATAGACTTCATAATGAAAAAATGCTGCACAGGTAACACAGGTATTGACTGGATACATGGGACCCAACTAGAAGATCTTGATTTTGCTGATGACATAACTCTTATCAGTAACAATGTGAATTCCATGCATGAAAAAGCAGATAGGCTGGCTTCACTGGCTAGCAAAATAGGACTTGAAATTAACAAGGACAAAACAAAAATAATGAAACTTCCCATTAATCATAATAAAAAAATACACTTAGAAGGGACAGATATTGAAGAAGTCAATCAATTTGCATACCTTGGCAGCTACGTAGAACAGGATGGTGACACTAGAAAGGAAGTTAGAATCAGAATTGCAAAAGCAGCATCAATCTTCAAGAATCTTGAGAACATATGGAATTCAAAAGTTATAAGCACAAAAACCAAATTAAGACTATTCAATTCAAATGTAATATCCACCCTCATTTATGCTGGAAAACAACTAAAGAAATTAGAAAAGAAATTAGACTCTTTTGAAAACAAATGCCTAAGGAAAATACTCGGCATCAAGTGGAATGAATTCAAGAACAATGCAGAGATAAGACAGATGACTGAACAACAACCAGTCTCATGGGTGATCAGGAAAAAAAGATGGACATATGTTGGTCACTTGATGAGAAGAAATGATCAGAGAATCCCAAAACAAGCTATCAAGTGGAACACAACAGGCCGGAGAAAAAGAGGCAGACCACGTGAAACTCTGAAGAGGACATTGTTAACACTTTGTTGACCAAATACGGGAAAATCCGTATTTCTGGTTTCCGCGCGTTGTTGACCGAAAGGCGGATTTGCCGTATTCGATGGTCGTCTTATTTAAACTGTTTCTAGCGTGTTATTTAAAGTAATTTTTGGTTGTTTGTATTTTTACTGCAAAGTTAATATAATAAAATATTGTTTTTAATCTTCGTAATTTAAAAAAAAATAGAAATCTCGCGGGTTTAGCTGTCGGAAACACGTGTTTACGAGATCTCGCCAAGTCGACATTTTGTGCAAATGGCGGAGCACGTTACGCTCGATGTTACTGCGACAGTACAATGAATTATGCCCAGAATCTTTTGTCAGACTACCCTAGTAATGAATAAAAATCACTGTTTAATGATTCTAGTAATGAAATTGATGTGTTTCAAAGTGATTTCTGTGACGGCGATCTGATTAAAAATACGATAACTAGGCACAGTGTTGCTGTGTCAGAAGTGAAAATTCAAGAGATAGTGTGATTGTGATTCGAAATCAGGATATGATTCTTCAACAGTAAGTATTTCACATTTTTTATGTGATATAGTTAGCAGTGATATAGGTGTGTGGAGTAACATTGATTCTACACCAGTTCTTGAAAAATTTATAGGAAATTCTGGTGTTTCAGTGAATGTAAACAAACAAGACAGCATGGAGGAAATTTTCAGTACAGTGTTTGGCAATGATTTTTTTAAAACTGTTACCTCATCATGAAAATTTATACTGTGCACAGACACAACATATGAACAAACTACTGCCTTTTTGTCTGAAAATATAACACATTCAGACATTAACAAATTCTTTGGATTGATCATTTTGATGGACCAGACTAGGAAGACACACTGGAAAATATTACTGGAAAACAGACCCTCTTCTGGAAACACCAATATTTTCAAAAACAATGAGCAGAGCTAAATTTGAGCATCTTCTGACACTTCTGCATTTCTCTGACAACTCTCAGACATTTCCAGAAACAAGTAGAATTAGCAAAATAAAACCTCTGCTGGATTATTTTTTGCCTAAATTTCAAGAGTTGTATAAACCGAAGCAGCAGCTTTCGACTGATGAAGGAAAGATGAAAGACTTGTTCGCATGATATCAACAATGATAACAGTGATTCTCTGGAATAGTAAAGAATCATGTTCTGGTGAATCCTGAGGATGAAGGCACTAAAAAAGCATCATCTAGAAAGTGCAGAGTGTGCTTGGTCAATGAGAAAAAGAGTGAAACAAAATTTTTTTTGTCAAAGTTGTCAAGTTCCATTGCATTCAGATAGTTGTTTCACAAGATATCACACACTCAAGAAGTACTAGAGGGTCTTGGGAGTCTGTCTACCAAGTTGGATTACATTCCCTAAAGGGTGAGTAGAGATATGCATGTTTTTCTAAGTTCACTCAAAAAAGTTCATTTTTCAGAAAAATGGCTGGGAACTGGGGGTTTTTCAGGGTAAATAACTGTGGTCAACAAAGTGTTAAGAGAGGCCAAATTAACAGGCATAAAATCCTTTGTTGAGGTTGAAAGACTCGCCAAAGACAGGAAAAATTGGCGAACTACTTTGTTTCCCCTTTGCCACACAAGAAACACTAAGGAAAAAAAAAACATTAAAAGAGTCTCAGAGTTGTTTCAAACTAAAGTACAAACGCTAATGGACATTTCTGCCCCCTTCACACATGTGTTTATAATGCTGAAATCTTTCAACCAAACAGTCACTAGACTTTAGTTAATATCTGCACAAACCTCAACCAAAATCTGCATAAATACTAGGCTAAGGAGTCTGAATGTACAAATCTGCACACATATTTAAAAATATGACTAAAACAGTTTTTGTTGTCTAGATTATATGGCAAGTGTAGAATATAAACTACAAGATTACATGGCAAGTGTAGAATATAAACTGCAAAATATATGGCAAGTGTAGCATATAAACTGCAAGATTATGTGGCAACTAGCACATAAACTACAAGATATGCAGTAAGTGTAGAATATAAACTACAAGATTACATGGCAAATGTAGCACATAAACAACAAGCTTACGTAGCAAGTGTAGAATATAAACAACAAGATTACATGGCAAATGTAGCACATAAACTATAAGATTATATGGCAAGTGTAGCACATAAACTGCAAGATTATGTGGCAAGTGTAGCACATAAACTGCAAGATTACATGGCAAGTGTAGCACATAAACTGCAAGGTTATGTGGCAAGTGTTGCACATAAACTGCAAGATTACATGGCAGGTGTAGCACATAAACTGCAAGGTTATGTGGCAAGTGTAGCACATAAACTGTAAGATGCTTACAAAAACAGGAGCTTCAAATAACCAAGAAGGAAACCATCTCAGCTGGTAACTTTGATGTGTTCAGACTTGTCAAGTGATGGCTGGATTTATAGTTCATATGTTGTTCCCAGTGAAATCTTCAGATAAATACAAGGACAGCCTCCAGGCAAGTTCTTCATGCAGATAAACAATAACACGTATCATAGGGCCCCAAAACATCGTTTTCATGTATTCTAATTTATCAGTAGTTTCTTCACATCTTGCCAAAGTCTTGGCAGAATATATATACTTGTCTATATATATTTTTGTAATTTGGTATAGTGTTCATCATTGCAACAGTTGTATTACTGACAGCTCAGGTTCTTGTACAAAATCTATGCAATACATTTCTTTTTGTTTTTTAAACAACAAAACATTCAGAATAAAACACAACAAAAATATCTCATCAAATATGAGACAGAGAAATGTTTATTCAAATATGGAACAGAAAAAACTTCATATAATATGAAACAGATAAAAAAGAAACAACTTCATCAAATATGATGAAAATGGAGAAATGCAAATAGAAATATTATTTGAAAGCAAAAGCTTTGAAAACTGTTATAATGGTGTATTATTTTAATTACTGTCTGTTGTCAATATAATTTGATGAAAATTGTACTTGTTCTCTCTTGTTTCTACTTTTGTTTGTTAGTTTCTATTCTTTCATTAAATTTTTTGGTTTTATTTTTGTCTTTGTTTCTTCATTTCTCTCTTCCTTGTTTTAACCTTTTGATTATGTTTTCACTGCCTTTATTTCACTCGCTCCTATATTTGCTATATTTGTTACATTTATGTTTTAATTTCAGTCACTTTTTAATCTCTGCTTCTCACTTTCTCACATTCTGTATCATTCTTACTTACATACTTCCTGTGCCGTTAAACATCACATAGGGCCCACATGGTAGTTCACCAAGATGTCCTGTCTTCCATGAGTTTTTCAATCTCATCAGGCGATGTTATACCCGCTGAATTAGCTTCTCTTAACAGTGTCTTCTTTAGAGTTTCATGTGGTCGACTTCTTTTTCTTCAGCCTGTTGTGTTCCATTTGATAGCTTGTTTTGGTATTCTCTGATTGTTTCTTCTCATCACATGACTGACATATGTCCATCTTCTTTTTCTGATCAACCATGAGATAGGTTGTTCTTTGCTCATCTGTCTGATCTCTGGGTTGTTCTTGAATTCATTCCACTTTATACTGAGTATTTTCCTTAGGCATTTGTTTTCAAAAGAGTTTCTTGTCTATTTCTTTAGTTATTTTCCAGCTTTCACGTGCATAAATGAGGGTGGATATTACATTTCAATTGAATAATCTTAACTTCACTTTTGTGCTTATAACTTTTGAATGCCATATGTTTTCAAGATTCTTGAAGATCAGAAATGCTGCTTTGGCAATTTGAATTCTAACTTCCTTTCTGGTGTCACCATTGTGGCTACATAGCTGCTGAGATATGCATAATGGTTTACTTCTTCAACAGCCTTCCCTTCTATGTATATTTGTTCTTTGTTGTTAATGAGAACCTTCATTATTTTTTGTTTTATCCTTGTTAATTTCAAGTCCTATTTTACTAACCATTGAAGACAGGGTATTTGTTTTTACTTGCATTGATTTAATATTGTCGCTGATAAGAGTTATGTTATCTGCAAAATCAAGATCTTCCAGCTGGGTCTCACATAACCAATCAGTGCCAATTTTACTTTGCAACATTTTTTCATTATGAAGTCTATGGCAATTCCAAAAAGCAAAGGAGATTATATACATCCTTGTTTCATGCCTGTTTCAATCTGAAACCATTCGCTCATTCCTTCTCCTGTTTTGACTGCACAAACATATTCATTGCAGAGATCCTTAATGATGTTGACAGTCTTAGATGGTATTCCATATATTGTTAAAAACCTCCACAATGAATCTCTATGTATGCTGTCAAATGCCTGTTTAAAGTCTATGAAGTCCAGGATTAACAGTCTTTGCTTTTCAATACGTTCTTCATGTATTATTCCTAGAATAAAGATCTGGTCAAGACAGCTTCTCCCTTTTTGAAATCCTGCTTGTTCATCTCTCATTGCATCATCCACTATATCATGAATTCTATTCCGAATAACTTTGCAGAAACTTTTGACACAACTGATACAGTTATTGCAGTTGCTAAGGTTGCCTTTTTTGGTATTTTAACAATGATTACTTTTTTCCATTTAGAAGGGACTTTTTCTTCTTTCCAGACTTTATTGAACATTCTCTGTAGTTGTTTCATGTTGTCAATGTTAATAGCTTTTAACATTCCAGCTGTTATTTCATCTTCACTTTCAGCTTTGTTGTTAGCCATTAGATTCACTGCTGCTTCAGTTTCATGCAGTGTAATTTCATCTAGGTTGACATTTAGTTGTGGGAATGGTAAATCAGTTCCAAGGTCTATCAGTTCTTTCGGATTTGGTCAATTAAGTCTTCTTCTTCTTCGTTCGCACTGTCTGTCTATATCTGCAGTCCTGTCTCTTGGATAAATTTCACTGTTTTTTGTAACTCATGTATGGAACCGTAGAGCTTATCTTCTTTAGTGGTTTCACTGGGCCAGTAATTATTTCTCAGTGTCTCGTAGTTGATGCAGTTCTGGAGGATATGTTCCACGGTTTGGGGCACCTGGGCACATGTACATAGATTAGTAGTACCAACCTTAAACTGTGTATACATATGACTTCGGAGTCGGCTGTGTCCTGTTCGGAGACGGAAGATGGTGACTTGTTCCTTTCTGTTTAGCATGTGATAGTCATCATGTGGTGGTGTTTGTGGCTTCCTGTAGGTTTTTATCATGCTTTTCTTCTGATTATAGGTGACTGGTATGTCTGGTTGCTCCATTTCAGTGCCCTCTTTGGCCAATGGTCAGCTTTCTCATTGCCTGGTATCCCACAGTGGGAGGGAATCCATTGCAAAGTGACTCCATGTTGTAAGCCAATTTTTGACAAGGCATCCTTAAGGTCTGGTAGTTTGTTGCACTGAAGAGCCTCCAGTACTGATCTTGCATCTGTGAGAATTACTACAGGACATGTATCAATTCTGGAGTCTGATAGTTTTTCAACTGCAGCAATAATTGCCCTAACTTCTGCATCAAAGTTGTTGCAGTATTTACCAGTGGGTATGGAAATCTTGTCAATGGTGTTGTTTGGATATTCAATATATGCTCCTGCCCCACCATTCTTTATGGCATTATGTGCAGATCCATCTGTATACACACGTATCCAGGTGTCACATGGATATTTGTCATCTAGAACACTAAGTGTGGCTGTTGATCTTACAAGACTGCTCTGCATCTCACCATTCTGCACACCTTTCACTTCAGTCTGAATAGTTATTTGTGTATAATCTGCTTCTTTCCATGGTGTATGCTCTGGTACAGATGATAATGGAGTGACTACAGTTGGAAGGTCAGGTATCAGCTTACGCATACGCTTGGCCTGATGAATGAAGCTGCTTCTTTTAAGCCGTCCTAATGCCAAGTTATTGAATCTCTCCTTCAGGGGATGGCTTACAGAGCTAAGGAATTTTTCTCCCATGGTCATGACCTTTGTGTCTCTACGTTCCTTTAGCGGTTGAACACCAACTATTTTCTGCATTTCTACTATTGGTGTGGACCTCATGGCACCTGTGATAATCCGTAGTGACTGATTTTGAACCTTGTCTAGATTATGCAGCGTAGTGTTTGATGCTGTGCACCAAGATGTTGAGCCATATTCTAAATGTGGTAGAATACTTTGCTGATATACATTCTTGAGGATTCTTTCACTAGCTCCCCATGTAGTCCCACTCAATTTTCTTAATATGGCTAGTTTTCTTCTGGCTTTTGCTTCTGCACTGTTGATGTGTTGCTTCCAAGTCAGTTTTGAGTCAAGAGTCACTCCTAAGTAAGTGGGTTGGTTGTCCATCCTTAAGGGTATTTCATTTACAAAGATCTTACCTGCTTTCTGTTTAGATGAGAGGGTGAACAGAGTGGTGCTTGATTTCTCTGTGTTGATACTTACACACCATTTGTTTGTCCATGATGTCAAGATGTCTGCTGCTCTTTGGAGTCTCTGTGTAGCAACTGTCGCATATTCATCTGTACACCACATGACCAGATCATCTGCATACAGTGCTGCTTTGATTCCATAGGGAAGTTCCTTGACCAGGTCATTAATGAATACAAGGAATAGTGTAGGCGAAAGGACTCCTCCTTGTGGTACACCGTGTCGCAGAAGTACTTTCTGGCTTTTGTGTCCATCCATTACTACTCTAGCTCTTCTATTGTGTAAATAGGACTTTATCCAGTTGTACAGTCTTCCATTCACATTGCAGTTTCTTAGTTTCCACAACAGACCTTTTTTCCATACTTTATCAAAGGCTTTCTTCAGGTCTATCCACGCTGCTAGTACAAGGTTTTTCTCTTGGAATGCATCCTCAATCTCTTGAGAGAGATAGGTCACTTGATCTTCCGTACTGTAGTACTGCCTAAATCCTGCTTGTTGTGGAACGAGAAGGTTTTCACTTTCTAGGTACCATTTTAGCCTCAGGTCAATGATGCGTTCCATCGTTTTGCATAGGCAGCTAGTGAGACTGATTGGCCTGTAGCTGGAGGCAGTATCACTGTTTTTCCCTGGTTTTAGCAGTGGTACCATGCTTGCTTCCTTCCAGATTTGAGGTAACTTACCTGTGCTCCAGCACATATTGAAAATATCCAACAGCTTTCCCATTGCTGCCATTCCCAGGTTCTTGATCATTTCATTGGACACTCCATCTGGTCCTGGTGATTTCCTTGGTTTCAGTTTACTAACTGCTAGGTCTAACTCACTGCGTGTGATTGGTGCATCCATGACCTCCACTTTTCTGACTTGTTCCTCCTCTTTCTGTGGCTCGATGCGCACTGTACGCTCCTTCTCTGGATGGATATCAATGTTGCAGTCCTGTGCAAACATGCGAGCAAAGTGATCTGCTACCTGCTTACCTGTAAGAGTTTTCCCATCCTCTATTAGTGTAATCTTTGTACTTCTTCCAGTACTCTCATCATTTAACTGTTTGATTAGTTTCCACAGTTTCCTTCCATCCTTTTCAAAGTTTAGGGACTCTGTTTTCTCTCTCCAACTTTCCCGTCTGGCTTGCAGCTTGCTCTCTGAAATTTGGCCTTAGAATGTTGGTAATTATTGTGGTGTTCTTGGCATGGTCTATTTTCTGCTTGCTTTCGAGCTGCTTCCACGTCATCATGGAGTTTTCCCAGCTCACTAGACCAGTATGGTTTATAGTCCCTGCGAGCTCCTCTGGGAATGGTTTCACGAGCGGCCTGAAGGATACAAGCATTGAATTCCTTCACTATGCTGTTAATATCCTTACCTTCTATGGACAGCTGTCCCACCAGGATACCTGTACGATGTCTGTACATTGTCCAGTTTGCTTTTTTATAGTTCCATCTGGGGAGGGGTTACTGGTGTTAAGGAGTTCATTTTCTATTGTCAGGAAGACTGGTCGATGGTCGCTACCTCCAAGTTGTTTTCCAACTTCACGTGTAATGTTCCACTTCAGATCTGGAGAGTGGAATGCCAGATCTGGTGTTGATTTTGTATGCCAAGCCCTTGAGTAAAATGTTGGGGCATCCATTGGCTGGTTGATCAGGAGAAGTCCATTATCATCCTGCCAGCTCTCAACTTCCTCTCCTCTCTTGTCTATGTGGTCATAGCCCCAGCTCTGGGAATGACTGTTAAAATCACCACAGACCATCAGTCTCTCTTTGTGTGGGATTGTTCCTAAAGCAAGTGGGCGGTCATTAGGACAGTAATAGTTAAGGAGGTGGAAATCTGTATTACTACTTTTTAGATGGATCATCTGGTATTCGGCTCCTTCCATGTACACTCCCACCTGACATGCGCTGATGTTATTCTTAACAAGTGTGAGTACTCCTCCTTTTCTTCTGTCCTGTCGGTCTGATCTAAAACACTGGTAGCCTCTGATTTTAAAGGCGGCATCTTTGGTTAGGTGTGTCTCCTGTATGCAGCATATACTTACCTGCTCTGCAAAAAGTATGTTCTCTAGTTCAACCTTTTTGCTATAGCCATCTCTAACACTGCTGACACCCTCAGCATTCCACTGCATTATTTTAAGTTCTTGCTTTTTGGCTGTTTTCTTCTGTTGTATTTTTTGGCCAGTAGCTCTACTCTCATGTCTCCTGACTCCACAAGACGAACTGAGAGGACCTCCAGTAGCATTGGGTGGACCCTTTCGAGGCAGGGGGCCCGGCACTGCACCTGCCTGGTTAGTCTTCACAGGGCGAGCACCATGTTTGAAAACTGTAGATATAGACATTTCATTAGCGATAATGCGTGTTACCCTGATTTTTGCGATGCGCCTTTTGGCTGGGTAACTCCGACTTCAGCACCTTTCCTTGCTAGGGCAGACTGTGGTCTTGCTCGGACTGCCATGAAGACAGTGTGGCTGGCCTGGCCAAAACTTTGTTTTCCAGCCTCTGGTGGCTGTACTTAAGCCCCTTCTCCATGTCAGATGGTTTGAGACAGTTCCACAAAGACACTCTGACTCTGAGATGAGGAATCTGATGAGTGCTTCAACGATATCCATTCCCCGCCACCTATAGTCTACTGGCTCTGTTTTGTTTACATCATTCAGATAGCCATTGTTGTAAAGACCCATAGGCTTGTCACGTCCTGGATTCACTGGTTTCACACCAGACTTCCCTCATCCCCGCCAGAGATCCCCATGTCCCCATCCGTCCACCAACCTGACATTACATTTTGCAAAAATAACAATTACAATTACAATTAGTGTTGATTGCTACAAGTTTCTGGGCTACAGAGGTAGGTCAGAGTTTTTAAGCAAACAGATCTATGTTCCCTGTCTCACAAACACTATGTTAAGATAAGTGTGCTCTTAACACAGTTGTTCCCAGGGGCAGTCAATTAAGTAATTCTTTGAAGCTTTTGGGCCATCTTTGCTTTTGGTCTTTACTTGATGTTAAAAGTGTGCTAATTTTGCCAAGGATTGGTCTTTCTTTAGATGTAATAGTACATGTTAGCCTCTATTATATGTTATATAAAGTTTTGCTGTCTCCTGTTTTTTTTTCACTTCTTTCACCATATTATCGTATTCTCTTTTATCCCTTCTAGCTGAACTTTTTACTTTATTGTCTAGTTCTTTGTATGTTGCTTTTGCCAAATCTCTTTCAAGATCTGTTTTTACATTCAACATGGATAATTTGGCTGCTCGTCTTTCATGTATGGATTTCCGTGTGTTATCTGATATTCATGCTTTTCTATTTGTTGTTTGCAGTCCAGCACTTGTTTTAGCTACTGTAATTATAGCATAGACCAGGATGGTGACACTAGAAAGGAAGTTAGGATCAGAATTGCAAAAGCAGCACCAATCTTCAAGAATCTTGAGAACATATGGAATTCAAAAGTTATAAGCACAAAAACCAAGTTAAGATTATTCAGTTCAAATGTAATATCAACCTTCATTTATGCATGTGAAAGCTGGAAAACAACCAAAGAAATAGACAAGAAATTAGACTTTTTAAAAACAAATGCCTAAGGAAAATACTCGGCATCAAGTGGAACGAATTCAAGAACAATGCAGAGATAAGACAGATGACTGAACAACAACCAGTCTCATGGGTGATCAGGAAAAGGAGATGGACATATGTTGGTCACTTGATGAGAAGAAATGATCAGAGAATCCCAAAACAAGCTATCAAGTGGAACACAACAGGCTGAAGAAAAAGAGGCAGACCGTGTGAAACTCTAAAGAGGACATTGTTAAGAGAGGACAAATTAACAAGCATAAAATCCTTTGATGAAGTCGAAAGACTCGCCGAAGACAGGAAAAATTGGTGAACTTCTTTGCGAGTCCTATGTGACGTTTAACTGCATGGGAGGGATGTAAGATATAGATATAAGAATTATAGCTGTGCTGTAAGAATACCATAAGAAGTCTATATCAGTCTCCTCTACCTCACTGAATGCAGCAAACTGGTAAGTTCCAGATTAAAATTACTCATAGTATTTTCATCTTGTAGGCTTTGGCTGTTTATCTTTCTGAGCATTGCTTTCTTGTGTTGGCTTTTCAGTTTTAGTCTTATTTTCCCTATACATAGACTGTGATCACTGTTGACAGCTGCACCCCTATATGCTCTTACATCTATCACAGATGTTCTGAAGTGCTTTCTAATTCTTGTTCTATCATCTGGTGATACCCATGTGCAGAAAAACTGTGCCTCCAATGACCATGCCCTCTGTTAGATATCATTCAATTAATCTTTCTCCATTCTGATTTACCGTATCAATCCCTTCATTCCCCATAACTTTTTCGATGTCGGTGTTATCTTTTCCTACCTTGGCGTTAAAATCTCCCATGACAACTAAGATGCCGTGTTTAGGGACTTTGTTAATGAGTTGTTGTAGTTTGTGATAGAAAGTGCCTTTTATTTCGTCATCTGCATCGTTCTTGGGTGCATAGCATTGTATGATTGTCATTCTTCCGTGTCTTATTTGGAATGGTGCTCTTATCATATGATTGTTCACTGGTTCCCATTCTGTAAGGCCCTTTGCTGCCGCAGTTGATATTATTATACCTACTCCTTGATAGTTCCCATCGTCTCTGCCTGAGTGTATGATTAACTTACGTTTTTCGACCGATCTTTTCCCTGTTTCTGGCCGTCGCATTTCACTGATGCCCAGGCCGCCTAGGTGATATCCATTTCTTGGATTACCTGAGCGGTTTTCGATGTTGCGGCCATTGTTCTTACATCCGATTTTTGTCACATATTTGGGGTCGATGAATGTGTTCTCTTGGCTACTCTGAGTTGGTATCCCTGATGCTCGATTGAATTTGATGCGAGTTTCTGTAACGGTTGTTTTTTTCCTCATCTAGAGCTGCCTCTAGATGAGTCTCAGGATAAGGTTGTCGGCCTTATGCTTAACTCCCGCTTTACGATGTGCGTCGACGCAAAAGATTCATTTGAAAGTATGTCGGCAAAAGCGTTAAAAATCTTCTACCATCTTTTACGTCACCCGGAAGCATATGTATATGTGTATAGCAATATCTCTCTGTTCTGTGTGCTTAGAAAGATAGTAATAAATATCATATGTGTATTTAGTAGTTGTATGTATTATTGAGTGTGTGCTTTTTAGGCTGATTGTCAATATTCTGTCATCATAAACTGTACTTGTCAAAATTCTGTCATTATAAATTGTACTAATTTCTCGTTACATATTTAGCAGTTTTTGTAAAATTTGAATGTTTGAAAGTTGAATGAAAGTTTAGTGAAAGTTGAATGAAAGTTTAGTGAAAGTTGAATGAGTGAATGGCAGAATGTCAGTCGGGCCTTTTCGTTTAATTCTTCACCATTTTGTTCTCTCTAGATTTGTATATTTTTTAAAATTTATTTCAGCTTTCTGCAGCTGAGTAGGTCGTTACCTTTCCAGGTAACAACCCTGTCACGTGTCTACCTTGTAAGGAAGGAACCTACATGGAGGAGATCAAGCATAACTTTAGTTTCTGTAAAAAACTGTACAGATATCAAAGATAGGAATCTTCCTTCTGTCTGTCTTCCAGGAACAGAGAACCAGCCTGAAGCTGACACTAATGACAGACTGACACTGTGGCTGAGGAGTGGGTTTCTGGTCATGGTTGTTTGTACGGAAATCAGAATCTGAGCTGTATACTGCATGTTTAGATAAAACACACACACACATATATATATATATATATATATAATATATTGTATGCACCTGAATAATATGCGGGTAATTGTAGCATTAGCTCTTCCGGACTTTATCATCACCTTTCACTCTCTTGAGAGCATAGGCCATGGATAAAGGCTCTCCAGTCATCTCTGTTCTTGGAACTATTCTCTGCATCCTTCCATGTGCATCCCTTGTCTCTGAGCACTGTCATAATTTCTTTTCTCCAAGTAAGTCTAGGTCTTTCTCGCTTTCTATTTCCTTGAGGATTCCATGTCAATGCCTGTTTTGCTATGTTCTTCAGAGTGTGGCCAATCCACCTCTACTTCCTAGACAACATGATTTGTAGGTTCATAGGTTCTTGTCCTGCCCTTTCCCAGACATCTTTGCTTCTGATCTTGTCCTTCCATTTAATGTTTAAAATTCTCAAGCAGTAGTTCATGAATGTTTGTATCCTCTGTTGTATTGTCTTGGTCATAACCCATGTCTCCGAACCATATAGTAGGACAGTCTTTACATTTGTATTGAAAAGCCTAAGTTTGGTTTTTGTTTTGATGTTCTTAGATGACCGTATTTTGTTAAGTTGGATAAATGTTGACCTGGCCTTGGTTATTCTGGCTTTAACATCCTTTTCCGTTCCCCCCGTATTTATCCATGAACTTGCTCATGTGATGAATGAAATAAAATTTGGCCCACATTATGTTTTATTATCCAATAACAGAAAAAAATGATAACTTTCAGGCCAATCACATGTCACAAAAAGTGAAAAAAAACCCACCTAATGTGGCTCACCACACCAAGAAAATAAAATCAGTGTTTCTGTATCGCGTGTGTCCTCCTCGGGCAGTTATCACTGCTTGACACCGCCTTCTCATCAAACAAATGAGAGGTTGTATCAATTGTTGAGACGTGTTATTCTATTCTTCTTGCAACGCTTGGGCTAATTCTTGGCAGTTTACAGGACGATTGTGTCGTCTTCTCAACCTGCGGTCCAGTTCATCCCAAATGTGCTCGATAGGTGACAGATCCAGTGAAACTGCTGACCATGGCAAGACAGTAATCTGATGCTGTTGTAAGTGGTCCTTGACCACACGTGTGATATGTGGACGAGCGTTATCCTGCTGCAGTATCACGTCTTGTCCATTAACATCCAGAAAAGGCATTACGTGGCGTGTAATGATTTCGTCACTATATGGGCCAATGATGCATGAAGACGAAGAAGGGCATTCTCTTACTGTTAATAGTAATCACTATGTGCAGATACCAACTGAATACTTCATTCCAGACTTGGCCAATAGAAGTAAGAGACAAGTATGATTTCAACAAGATGGAGCAACTGCCCACACAGCCCGTCAGTCCATGGCCATGCTGCGACAAGCATTTCCCAATCGTCTTATTTCCAGATTTGGGGATATTCATTGGCCGGCCATGTCACCGGATTTATCGGCCGCAGACTTCTTTTTGTGGAGGTACCTCAAGAACACGGTGTATGCTAGTCGACCACAGTCAGTTGCAGACCTAAAGGATCGAATCCAACACCGCATTCAAAATATCCCTTTGAACATGTTAAATGGTGTTATGCAGGATTTTCCAGACATCTGGCTGAATGTATCAAATGTAATAGCGGTCATCTAACCGCCGTGCTTTTCAAAACCTAAATATGATTGTCAGTAATAATACAAATACCCACTTTTCTGAGTTTCATTTCACTTTTTTTTTAACAGAAAAACATGTATAGCGCTTATTTATTTTCCATTTTTAAAATCCAGCTATGCTTTATGCTGGACCCTGTATAATTTTTACACTGCAGCTTTCCCAGCCATTAAGGCTCATTGCTGCAAATAAAATTCACCTGCATTCCTCTCTGTTCCTAATATTCTCTCCCCAGTTACTTCAGTTTATAATTTATGAGGGCACTTTCAGTCGTAATACTTAGAAGAAAAAAAGTTAAACGGCTTGAATTCATGATGTTTTTCTTTAGAGACTGAGATGTTCTTGTAGAAGACTCCTTCTGCTTGTTAACATCTGAAGTTCATTGTATCTGGCAATTCAAGCATGCGCATTTATTCTATAAATAATCAAAATACTAAATACTAGACAAGCATGTGCATTTATTCTGTAAATAATCAAAATACTAGAGTCAATCTGCTTTGTCTCGGATTGCACGAGGGTCACGGATGGGGAATGATAGGAAAAAGGAAATCATGTGACTGAGGGACAGTTGTGTTTTGTGTATCGTCTGAGTTAGACGTAGATTAGTATGTTAGAAATGTTGATGTTTAGTGAAATAGATGTAGAATAGAGTGTATTAGGTTGTTCTGATGGCGACAGTAGTCTGCCGGGAACATATATCGTGGAGATGTCTAGTCTTGTGACCATGGATTTTGTTGATGCCTTTGTCGTTCTCGTCATATCGCTCATCGACTCATCGTCACCCCGTGCATCATTAAAGTCATTTCAGCTGTAAAGTTGGTGCTTCTGTATTACTATTTCCACTGAGAGAGAATGAAACTGGGAGCAAGTAAGTCTGTGAAGTGAGTAACAAAACAGACGCAAAACAACGTAGAATAGTAATGTAAGAAAGAACATTATTACAGTGGACAATAGTGGAAATTTACACAGAGATGAATAGCAATATATCTACAGTTTACATTCTACACATAGAAGAGCAGGAGATTGAATCGCCACTGAGTCCACTGAGTAACCTGCTTTAAAGAGACTTGCAAACATTACAGTGACAGATAACAAAGAGAATGGCAAACATTAAAGTGACAGATAACAAAGACACTTGCAAACATTAAAGTGACAAATAACAAAGACACTTGCAAACATTAAAGTGATAGACAACAGTGTTGTATGGTTAGTCTCGAAAAACAAAACAAAAAAACACACCAGACGGTTGTTACTGGAGCTCGTGGTTCGAGTCACGGCCATTCTCTTTTTTTTTCCTTTACACCACATTTAAAAGGCTTTGTAAATATATGAAAATGCTACGTATCCCTGCTTCCATAACAAACATTAGGATTCTGAGTACAAGGAACAAATGATACGGTCTGTCTGGGGGCAAACAGTCAAGAAGAGATGAGAAAGGAAAACAAAGAATCATTCGATTTTCATTTAAGTATTTCTAAAAAAACAATGTGATGAACCTGATTCGTTATCGTTACAGTTGATGCAGTATATAAAATGTTTCATGAAAAACTAAGTCTGGGAAGCTGGAGAAAAGAACCGACATACGAGTGCTTGATAAGTTCTCGGCATAAGGTACAACGGAACTTTTTTGGGTTATTTCTCAACATAGTCTCCTTGCAAGTTTATGCACCTAGTCCAGCGATCCTGGAGTATACTGATCCCTTTTTTTGTAAAAGTCAGCATCTTGTGCCAGTAGAAAGTGGTCTACAGCATGAATGACGTCATAATCTGAAGCAAATTTGCGACCACCGAGCTCCTTTTTGAGTTTGGTAAACAGGTAATAGTCTGAAGGGATCAAATCTGGGGAATAATGAGGATGTTCAAGAAACTGGAAGCCGCATTCATGAATGGCAGCCATTGCCACTGCTGACTTGTGAACTTGGAGCATTGTCTTGATGAAAGATGACTCCTCTCGTCAGTTTTCTTCAACGCTTTTCCTTCAGTTTGACCCACAGTTGCTTCAGACGATTAGAGTAATAGGGCCCAGTGACCGTTCTGCCCTTTTGAAGTCTACCAATAGCGCACCTTCTGAATCCCAAAAGATGGAAGCCTTCACTTTGCTTGCAGACAGAACAACCCTTGGTTTCTTTGGAGGTGGAGGTCCATGATGTTTCCACTGCTTTGACTGTTCTTTGGTTTCTGGTTGAAAATGATGAACCCAAGTCTCATCCATAGTCACAAAGTGCTGAAGAATCTTTTCGGAATCTGTAGAAAAATGGCCAAGATTGTCTCTTAACATGTTGAGACGCTGTCGTCTGTGATCAGCTACAAGAAGTTTCGGGACCCATCGAACAGAGACCTTTGTCGCTTAAAGATCGTTGCGAATAATGGCATGAACACGTTCCTGGGAGATGCCCAGATCAGTGGCAATGTACGGCTCAGTTAGTCGTCGATCCTCCATTATCATGTCATGGATTCTGCCGGTGTTTTCATCGGTGGTTACCGTTTTTGGTCTTCCAAGACGGGGATCATCTTCCAGACTCTCCCTTCCTTGTTTGAGTTGAGCTGCCCATTTCTTCACTGTGCTGTAAGAAGGGGCACTCTCTCCTAAAGTCTCCACCATATCCTCATGGATCTACTTCGATAATAAGCCCTTGAGCAAGAGGTAGCGAATGACAGGTCGATGAGAAATTTTATCCATTTTCTCAATTTCTGCCACCCCTTACCACTTCAGTAGCCTGTAAAAGAAATTGGTTGTAGTTAATTTATTTATAATTGGAGTTTTATCTTACATTAACGTGATCTACAAATGTACCTAATATCAACTGTGTGTTTCAAGTATTTATACCTTATGCGGAGAACTTATCAATCACCACTCGTATATATATATATATATATATATATATATATATCTCGGTGTATGAGTGGCGAAGTGGTTAGTGCACTGGTCTCGAATGGCGATGATCGGGGTTTCGACTCCGGCCGGAGGCACCCCTGCTCTATAAATGGGTACCTTACGTCTTCCGGGTTTGGGGAAGGAAAGGCGGCGAGGCGTGATACTTACCATATCACCCTCTAGTGTGCTGACAGGTCAAGAAAAATTTGACTGGGTCAACTTATTGATACAAAGGACCCTACTCTCACTTGTGTCTGGAGACAAATATTAATCGAACGCGCATTTGCTTTAGCATAATAATTAGTGAGAGTATTAACTACAAATAAAACTATGTAGAAAGAGATATAATATGCTTGGAATTCAATAGCTGACAAGTTTCTTTGATTGAAAAGTACCACAATAGTAACAATAACAAATTATTTTCCAGTGTAAAACAATGAGATGTCTAATTTTGAAACCTTCTCAGTGATGAATCTGTTGACCACTGTGATGAGTAACTGTGTACACGGGATTAACTGTTAAATACATCTACATTTACAAAACATAAACATATGGTGTTGATCGAAACTAAAAATACTTTGGCAAGTAAAAATCATCTTCCAGAACTGATTTATTACACACAATTCTGGCATGAGCCTCACGAAGGTTCCACAACTATATTTTAGTTAAACTTTACCAAAATATCATCATGTTGCCTTTATTGATTTGTGCCGCTGAAGATATTTTATTGCTTGCGTAATTATACTTACATGTTTCACTTAGAGCTTTGAATGGTGTGAGCAAATGACATACTTACATGTTTCACTTAGAGCTTTGAATGGTGTGAGCAAATGACATACTTACATGTTTCACTTAGAGCTTTGAATGGTGTGAGCAAATGACGGAGGGGGAGGGGGAATAATATATTGTGTTGGTATTTTCTTTATTACGTGAAGTCAGGTTTCTAAAATTATATTTTACTTTGACCTTCATTATAATGTGGAAATGTGTCCACCACAACTGCCCGCCCCGCTTTTAGATGTAACAAGCCCCGGGCCAAAGATGTTTTTTTTTTCTTTGTTTTTGTCTTATTTTTGTTTCTGAGTCTTCCTAACACCCACGCTGTTTGTCTGTCTGTTTTGTACTGAAAATGTTCCAACAAGATGGCGGTGTTACTATGAATAGATTATTGATCTTGTGGACTTGTCAAAAGACTTATGTGATGAAGCAACGAAGTGATAAAAATAATAACGTGTCCCGTGTCGTACAGCTTGTATCCATCTTGTCAGGGGCGTGTACGTATTGTGAAAAGATTCCAGTCTCTTAATGTCTGCGTCTTCTCTCTTGAATATCTGTCTTATGTCTCTGACTATTCTACTGAAAGAGTACATTACTTTTTTTCTGGATTTTGCAATGTGCACTATTTCAAATCAGGCACGATAAGATTTAAGTTTCATACGTTTACTAGGCAAAGTCATGTTATCCTCATGTACAGTTACATATACATTGAACGGTGTCATGTCTTCAATGTGTACATGGCATTTAAACGATATTGATAACAGTAAAAATATTATGTGAGTATATGCTTACAAATTTGATTTATTTTGTATTCACACAGAAGATTAACGTATGTGTACAATCGAAGATGGTTAATTTTCTTCTTTGTCAACAAAGTGGCCAAACAAAGGACACATAAAAAATGTAAACTTCCCGTTTCTATGGCATCAAGGCATGTTGGGAAATACGGTGTTAGGCCCCATATTTTCCATGACCTTCGGCACATGAAAGTGTTATCTACACAAAGGATACACACATCCGCGAACTAGCCAGTCCTGAGTATGATGTGATCAACGGACAAGGAAAATAATGTGACAAAAGTCAAGTTAAGATTCTTGTATTGGTTCAGTCGTGGACTAAACTTGTAGTTTGCTAATGTAGTAATAACTGATTGGTATAACTGATTGGTGTACTTGTGTTGGAAGTTAAACATGAAGAGACAACGTTGCATCTCGTGACCGTGATTCACGTCTAAGTGTTGGCTGGTTCTAGCAATATCCTGTTCTCAGGTCGCTCTTACACTCTTATTCTTTTATTCGGTCAAGTCTAAAGTGTCTTTGTCTACAATGTTTTATTTTCTTATGATTATGATCTTCAGGGGGTTCAAATTTTGTTGTTTTCAGTTTGACAAAACTGTATCCATCTTTAGTTTATAAAACTGTATAAATCTTTAGTTTATAAAAGTGTATCCATCATTAGTTTATAAAACTGTATCCATCCCTAGTTTATAAAACTGTATCCATCTCTAGTTTATAAAACTGTATCCATCTCTAGTTTATAATATTGTATCCATCTTTAGTTCCTAAACTGTATCCATCGTTAGTTTATATCCGACGTGAAAGGGAAGGAAATAAAAGGAGTAAAAAAAAATGTAATTCCACAGTTTGAGATGATTCATCTAGAATGATGATGTTTCATTGCCCAGAAGTCATTCAGTAAGTCATTTGCATGTCCTTTGCGGAACTTTGCCTCCCTAACAGCTCTCCTGCGGGCCTCTCTGTTGTAAGCAAGATGCCCTGCTGCTGATGCATCCATTCGCAGATTATCAACGATGTCTTGAAGCCATCCAGAAGTAGAGAAGAATATTGTCAAGTCTTAAATATGTAGAACATATTTTCTTTCCTTCGTTGTAAAATTTCATGTTCTATTGTTCTGCATTCCGTGTTTTTATGTCATCATATGTGGTATCTGCCTCTGGATGTCATGTATTACTTTATATCTGATTTGAAACTTTCAGCTTCTTAAATTATTGTCCCGTACAAATAAATAGCTTTATCCTGAATTATCCACATATTTAAATAGGTCAAGTAGCTTACTTGTTACGGACAAATAGTCTCAGTTCTTGAAGATGTCTTTTAAAGACATAACTTTGGCGTATTTTTATACTAACGACACATGCCTTGTCAGAGACAAAACGATTTAATTAGGTAGCAGCTTATACATTTAACTGGTAGTTCTGAAAGTTTAATAAATATATTTTCTTATGATATTATTACAGGTGAGCTGAACACAGCCATCTACACTTGTATCTCTTATCAAGTGTGTGTTGTCTTAGTTAAAATAAAGTAAATCGAGAAAAAGGACTAGAGGTGTAACAGTAATTGTAAAACTGGAAAAAAGGCAAGGAAATTATACTTCTGTAAATTTAAAACAAAAAGAGAAGTAGAAAGTTATCGGGGAATAGCAGTAAAGAAATTGAGTAGAAATGTAGCAAAACCAGTTATTATGTCAACTTTTTGTTAGTATGAGTATTTTTACTCCGTTATCATTTTGTGCTAAAGTGAGCGTGTTTGTGCGTGATTGTATGTGCAAGTTGTGAAATATTAATTTACTATGTACCTTCATGTCTAGGAAATTCCACCACAGACGAAGATGAAGAAGGTATACATCACGTATACAGAATGTTCAAAGTAATTAAACAAGAAAAAGTAGGAACAGCTTTATTAATTAACGAGCGCACAGAGAAAGGAATAAGGAAAGAAGATAGACGACAAATTTACAGGAATACTATTCAACAAATAGGAACGTACAAAAAAAAATCGGAAAACTTAGCTGTGACTTGTAAGTATTCTGGTCCAGGAGTGTGTCTGGTAGAGTGTCGAGAATGTTTAAATGCAGACTTGAATATGTCTCGGTTTGGAGATAACTGAGTGAGGGTGGGGGTGGGGATGGGGAGTGAGGGAAAAGGGAGAGCAGAGATCGCGTGAGAAAAGAGAGTGATACTGTGGTAACCTGTCCTGGAGAAGGGTGGGTGGACTATGTGAATGGGTGGATAGAGCTAGTAGTCTAATACAATGAGGAGGTTTTGAAATATGTGTTCTGGGTGACGAAGGAGTAGGATTTAGAGGGAATATGCTTGTGTAGAAAGGGAATGTTAAGTACAGATGAATTTAGAGTTTAGGTCATGGGGTTCTAACGTCCCATATTCCTGAATGTAGCAGTTTTCATGCGCTAGGCGGCTTGTGTCATAAGAGTGACATTGTTTTATGGCTGTAACCAGAAAATCAGATGTGACTCTTTGGTTGGGGCTGTTAAAATGATTCGGGACTGTTTTGGTTTAGAAGCACTCCGGGTGGTATCACACAGACGTTTTTTTCATGCGGTCACCTAGTCTAAGGCCAGTTTCACCAATATTACGTTCCTGGACTCGCATGTGAATGTCTCAAGGGAGTGAGGATAGATTTGGGAAAGGTAATCGTTTTAGTTTCCCAGACTACAGGGCAGATGACACACGAGGACGGCTGAAATTTCTGGTACCAACAAATAAGGATTCCGCTTCAGGTGACTGTGAATGAGGATGTCCTTAAAGTTTGGTTCTGGTTTGTAGGCAGGTAGGGGTGAATCAGAGAAGCTCTGGCGAGTGTCAGGGTCGAGCTGTGTTAGAAGAAGATGGTGATAGAGAACTTTCTTAAGCACTTGGCCATGTGGGTGAGAAGAAAGCACCGACTCTGTCAGATGAAGTCACATGTTTCTGTTTTCTGAACGCATCTTTTGGGCTCTCTTTATTTTTATTACGGTTGAATGCTTTCTGAAGAACTTTCTCTGGATAACTGCGGTGTTGAAACATTTCTAATAATTTGTTGACTGTTCCATAAAGTCCGAGTCCTTCTGGCATATGCAGAGAAGACAGAGGAGCTGGGAGTATGAGATGGAGTCCTTAGAATTCAGGGTTATAGGAAGTGTAGAACAGATATGTAGGCAAAACTGGTTTTCTGATTAAAGCCACATAGCATCTGAGAACCGCTACATTCAGGAATATGAAACGTTAGAAACCCATGACCTAAACTCAAAATTCAGCTATACTCAACTTTCCCTTTCTCTAGAATAATTTTCCCATTATCCTAAATTCTACTCCTTATTCACCCGTAACACATATTTCAGAACCTGCTCACTGCATTAGATTACTAACCCTCTACCCCAACCACATTCACCTATTCTACCCACTATTACTAGCCCTCTACCTCAACCACATTCATCTATTCTACCCACTCTTCTCACGGATAAGCTACCACTGTATCACTATCTCTCTCCTTTCCGTGAACCCCACCTCCTCGTTGCTAGCAATCTATTACCCATCTCAAGTCTCCATCTAAACATTCCCAACACTCTACCACACGCACTGCAGGACGCAGTTTCGGACAAGACACAAGCGCTTCAATTTTAAAAAATCCCAAAACAATCTATCAAGTGGAGCACGACAGGCCGATGGAAAAGGGGTCAACCACTTGAAACTCTGAAGAGGACCTTGTTAAGAGAAGAGAGTTTAGTGGGCATAACATCCCTTGATGAAGTTGAAAGACTCGCCGAAAATAGGAAAACTTGGCAAACAACTATGCTAGCTCTATGTGACGTTTAACGGCACGGGAAGGATGTAAGATATTAAGTAGGAAAATCGAATGTGCTGTATGAAGAGTGATATTTTAATGTCATTTTGAGAGACAAAATTGCTTACTTTCAGGAATGGAGAAGTAGGTACAAAGAGTCTTAAACATGCACAAGAGATACAGTGTTCCAAGTGAAATACAAGTAAGTATAACCTGCTTAGGGTAGTGGTCCTTGGACATTATCATCATCATGTGCCGTGCCGACTGGCGTTGGCTATTATACTTCTCCAGAGTACACGATCCTTCATGCAGGTCATCAGCTCAGTTGCTGATCTCCTCTCACACCATCTCGTCACACTGTCCAATATCATTTCTCTTGGTCTTCCTCTTGATCTTCTTCCTTCTATTTTTCCTGTCGTTATAATATTTTCAATGCCCCCTCTTCTCATTGCATGTCCTATGAAAGTACATTGTCTCTCTCTTATTTTTTCGACAAAATTTTTTTGTCTCTCCAGCTCTTCTCATAAATTCTTCATTAGTTATTTTTGCTGTCCAGGGGATTCGCAACATTCTTCTAATAAACCACATTTCTGCTGATTCCAATGATTTCTTTATATACCGGTAGGTCCTTGGACGCGTAATCAAATTTGACAAGAAAAACAACAAAGCGGCAACAAGAGGCTGACAAAAGACAAACTTAGATAAAGATTTTAAAATAAATTGTGCTACACTGATTTTCTTCCTACAATAATCACATTCTGTTGATATTCAGTTATTTATGTATAACGGAAATACTCAGTTCACAGAATCCCTTCTTTTAGTTTCAGTGAAGAAAACTACTGAAAGAAAGAAGGGCAAAAATTCAAGTAAAAATGTTCACTAATTTCTTATAGCCAGTATTTCTCTTATTCGTGACATTTCAAACAACAACATAAAAATAAATAAATCAGACGAAAACTACACTTCATGTGTCTCTTCTGTTTACCTGTACTAGTACATACAGAATTGAACACCCCCCACCCCCACCTCCCAGAGTTGTATTTTAAACATGTTGAAAACTACAGTTAAAGAAATGATTCATTATGAGCTGCTTAATTAGATTTAAGTTTTCTATTTTATTATCTAAAATTGTCATTAAGCTCGCTTGGGAACATTTAATATATAATATTATTGTAACAAATGTACATTTCCTTACAAAAGATTATAAAAAGATAAGTCGTTTATTAATTTTAAAAACAATATTTTGCGTTCAATTTCGAAACATTTACACGCAGTTACACTTTACATTACATATATAAGTGTATTTAAATATTTAGAAAATCACAGTGCTACATTTTGTTGCCTAGTCTTGTCTATAAAGTACCCTTTTCAATGTGACGGAATAACTGGTCACGTGTCATAAAATTTTCACAGACAAATGTTGGATATAATCACTATAAAACTTTTTCCCTTTCGGAGGTCGCAATCCGTGATCCATGCTTTGTTTCACTAAAATCCGGTGTAACTTTTTATTGTAAACGTTATTTGCCCTTGTCCAGCGACCATTTTCGTCACCTTCGAATCGTGGTTAGGAACGAGTGTGAAATTCAAAGTTTTGATCGAGAATTTTCAATTTTTTGTGATGTAGATAAGCATACGGAGATGCCCTATGACCAGACCACTGTTTTTGAATGTACGCCAAGTAGATCTAGACATATTAGACGGGCTGGAGAAGTAGTAGTGAGCATGCCACATATCATCACAAGACGAGATCGTATAGATCTATAAGTAGATCTAGACATCACCGATAGTAAGTAGTGTAGATCTAGACCTAACCAATGGTAAGTAGGACACAATCATCAGCTAAAAGTGTTCTTCTATTTCAATTTTCCTAAAAAAAAAAGAACTCTGCATTTATGAAATCTTCATACATTCACAGCTGTTTTGATTCATAATGCGAATACTTTTAATGTTGAAATATTTGTTACATTCACGTTTTCAATTATACCCACTATATATATCAAGACCCGCGCTTTTGATCTGGCAGAAGTAGAACGTCCGTGTTTTTTTTTATTGTGGCAGGGAAAAAGCAGAACCTGCTCAATGTTCTCTGCTTTCACTGCCAGTAGCGGTCAGTGTGTTCCCAAGTGACTTATTAAAGCAATATATACTTGTTTTATTTGCTTCATTAAGCTTCGGTGTTACTTGCTTCATAAATCATCGGTGTTACATTTTTCATGAAGCTTCGGTGTTACTTTTTTCATGAAGCTTCGGTGTTATTTGCTTCATGAATCATCGGTGTTACATTTTTCATGAAGCATCGGTGTTACTTTTTTCATGAAGCTTTGGTGTTACTTGGTTGATGAAGCTTTGGTGTTACTTGGTTGATGAAGCTTTGGTGTTACTTGGTTGATGAAGCTTTGGTGTTACTTGGTTGATGAAGCTTCGGTGTTACTTGGTTGATGAAGCTTTGGTGTTACTTGGTTGATGAAGCTTCTGTGTTACTTGGTTGATGAAGCTTTGGTGTTACTTGGTTGATGAAGCTTTGGTGTTAGTTGGTTGATGAAGCTTTGGTGTTACTTGGTTGATGAAGCTTCGGTGTTACTTGGTTGATGAAGCTTTGGTGTTACTTGATTGATGAAGCTTTGGTGTTACTTGGTTGATGAAGCTTTGGTGTTACTTGTTGATGAAGCTTCGGTGTTACTTGGTTGATGAAGCTTTGGTGTTACTTGGTTGATGAAGCTTTGGTGTTACTTGGTTGATGAAGCTTTGGTGTTACTTGGTTGATGAAGCTTTGGTGTTACTTGGTTGATGAAGCTTTGGTGTT
This sequence comes from Achatina immaculata, assembly GCA_009760885.1. Classification (NCBI taxonomy): domain Eukaryota; kingdom Metazoa; phylum Mollusca; class Gastropoda; order Stylommatophora; family Achatinidae; genus Lissachatina; species Lissachatina immaculata. The sequence goes on from CM019698.1 coordinate 36,041,439, forward strand.
ACTTGGTTGATGAAGCTTTGGTGTTACTTGATTGATGAAGCTTTGGTGTTACTTGGTTGATGAAGCTTTGGTGTTACCTTGTTGATGAAGCTTTGGTGTTACTTGATTGATGAAGCTTTGGTGTTACTTGGTTGATGAAGCTTCGGTGTTACTTGGTTGATGAAGCTTTGGTGTTACTTGGTTGATGAAGCTTTGGTGTTACTTGGTTGATGAAGCTTTGGTGTTACTTGGTTGATGAAGCTTCGGTGTTACTTGGTTGATGAAGCTTTGGTCATGTTGAATACCAAAACAGTGTACAGGAACATCAGGTAGTTCTTCCATAAAACGCTGTCAAACTACTTCTTCTAATGAAGTGAGGCAGGAATTATCAGGATCTTGTGGTGGAGCTGAAATGTCTAGTTTTAATAGTCGATAATCGACTTCTCTCATTCGAGTAGACAATAACTGTGTCTCTACTTAAGTCGTGGTTGGACCATATTATTTTTTTAAAAATATAAGTATTCAAAATATTCAGTTATTTTATCTTTTAGCCAACGAAGAAAACAAAATATTATGTCCTTCTATGTAAAAGTTGGGTTCTGTCAAATGAACAAACTGGACTCACACAAATGGACAAACTGGACTCACACAAATGGACAAACTTGACTTTCACAAATGACAAACTTCACTCACACAAATGGACAAACTGGACTCGCACAAATGGACAAACTAAACTCACACAAATGGACAAACTGGACTCACACAAATGAACAAACTGGACTCACACAAATGGACAAACTTAACTCTCACAAATGACAAACTTGACTCACACAAATGAACAATCTAGACTCACACAAATGGACAAACTCGACTCTCACAAATGACAAATTTGAATCACACAAATGGACAAACTGGACTCACACAAATGACAAACTTGACTCACACAAATGAACAATCTAGACTCACACAAATGGACAAACTCGACTCTCACAAATGACAAATTTGAATCACACAAATGGACAAACTGGACTCACACAAATGAACAAACTGGACTCTCAGAAATGAACAAACTGGACTCACACAAATGCATCAAAGAACAACTCGAGGAAAAGCCACAAAGTGATTTTTCTCCAGACCAGTCACGATGAGCTACTCACTGGGTTAGTGTAGCCAAGGGCAGTGGATGCAGGTCCCAGCTAAATGCTAGATCATGTGCAATACACAAACAACAGAACGTTGGAGTCAGTTCTAAAAAAATTTTTTTTAAATGAAAGACGTCGTGTTTTCAAAGGCCGAAGGCATATGGGCCCTGAGTTTGCTCCGCAGTATCAGCAGCAGAGCTAGTCCCTTTTTAATAGTTTAATTTGGGGTCTGAAACCAAGATTTATGTTTACATTCTACCTGAATCTTTAAAAACCGGTTACGTAGGAAGTTAGAGTAATTTACAATCATGTAATTCATATAATGAAATATATCGAAAAAATGAATTATTTCTGAGCGTGTGTATAAGTTAAATTTTAATTGAAGTGCACCACTCTACAGAAGAAAAAATCTTGTGGTTTGTAGGTTTTCTCATGTATTACACTGTTACTTAAGAAGATACGACTAAGATAATATTAACTGTTCAGTACCGCATGTACAGCATCAGTGGATATAATCTTAACTGTTCAGTATCGCATGTACAATCTTTAGTGGATATAATCTTAACTTTTCAGTAAAATAATATTGCACGAGGACTAAAATATGACAAGAATAGAGATGAGGAGAACTTCGGATGCCAGGCCTGTTTTGCAAAAACGTATAAACGGCTTACATGGGAACTTCTAAGACTAATTCTATAGGGCAAGATGTCAAAGACTTGACAAACATGACTCCAGTCAGTGTCTGCAGGGAATCCAAAAGCTGTTGTCACTAAACACTACTAGATGACGACAGCCGGGAAAAAACTACCTCGTACTTGGACCTTTATAAAGTCATGTTAAGAGAAACTAGGACTAAATTACAAATTGTAAGAAGCGAAAGGAAAATAACTAGAGTGCTTGCTTTTTATAGAAGATAATTACAGCGAAATATATTTGAATCCCAAAACACGCTATCAAGTGGAACACAACAGGCCAAAGAAAGAGAGGCAGACCGCGTGAAACTCTGAAGAGGACATTGTTGTGCAAGGCCAAATTAACAGGCATAAAATCCCTTGATGAAGTTGAAAGACTCGCCGAAGACAGGAAAAATTGGCGAACTACTTTGCGAGCCCTATGTGACGTTTAACGGCACGGGAAGGATATAAGATATAAGAATATATGGGTGGACAACGTCAAGAGATGGACAAAAACCAACTAGGCCGAGAACACTAAGAACACAAGAAACGGAGCAGAGTTTAGACTCAATGCAGCCAACCTTGCATGGGGAGACAGCACGAGATGATGATGATGATGATGATGATGATAAATTACCGTGACAATGTGTATTTTTACGTGTCATTATGTAGTTTATCACTTTCAGTGACTGGTAAAGTTGTTCATTTATTTTTGTTTCATTTCTAGTTCTTTAATAATCTTTGGAATGTTTAAAATGGTGTGAGCGCCTGAGTGGCGAAGTGGCGCGCGTATTAGCCTCCCATGGCGAAGGTCGGAAGTTCGAATCCGACTGTATGTACCACAGTCATCCAGGTTTAGAAATGAATACCTGGGTTCTTCTGGAGCCGGGGAAGGAAAGGCAGTCAGGCGTGACGTCATCACTCTCTAGATCATGTGCAATACACAAACAACAGAACGTTGGAGTCAGTTCTAAAAAAAAATTTTTTTAATGAAAGACGTCGTGTTTTCAAAGGCCGAAGGCGTATGGGCCCTGAGTTTGCTCCGCAGGATCAGCAGCAGAGCTAGTCCCTTTTTAATAGTTTAATTTGGGGTCTGAAACCAAGATTTATGTTTACATTCTACCTGAATCTTTGAAAACCGGTTACATAGGAAGTTAGAGTAATTTACAATCATGTAATTCATATAATGAAATATATCGAAAAAATGAATTATTTCTGAGCGTGTGTATAAGTTAAATTTTAATTGAAGTGCACCACTCTACAGAAGAAAAAATCTTGTGGTTTGTAGGTTTTCTCATGTATTACACTGTTACTTAAGAAGATACGACTAAGATAATATTAACTGTTCAGTACCGCATGTACAGCATCAGTGGATATAATCTTAACTGTTCAGTATCGCATGTACAACATCAGTGGATATAATCTTAACTGTTCAGTATCGCATGTACAATCTTTAGTGGATATAATCTTAACTTTTCAGTAAAATAATATTGCACGAGGACTAAAATATGACAAGAATAGAGATGAGGAGAACTTCGGATGCCAGGCCTGTTTTGCAAGAACGTATACACGGCTCACATGGGAACTTCTAAGACTAATTCTATAGGACAAGATGTCAAGGACTTGACAGACATGACTCCAGTCAGTGTCTGCAGGGAATCCAAAAGCTGTTGTCACTAAACACTAATAGATGACGACAGCCGGGAAAAAAACTACTTCGTACTTGGACCTTTATAAAGTCATGTTAAGAGAAATTAGGACTAAATTACAAATTGTAAGAAGCGAAAGGAAAATAACTAGAGTGCTTGCTTTTTATAGAAGATAATTACAGCGAAATATATTTGAATCCCAAAACACGCTATCAAGTGGAACACAACAGGCCAAAGAAAGAGAGGCAGACCGCGTGAAACTCTGAAGAGGACATTGTTGTGCAAGGCCAAATTAACAGGCATAAAATCCCTTGATGAAGTTGAAAGACTCGCCGAAGACAGGAAAAATTGGCGAACTACTTTGCGAGCCCTATGTGACGTTTAACGGCACGGGAAGGATATAAGATATAAGAAGATATGGGTGGACAACGTCAAGAGATGGACAAAAACCAACTAGGCCGAGAACACTAAGAACACAAGAAACGGAGCAGAGTTTAGACTCAATGCAGCCAACCTTGCATGGGGAGACAGCACAAGATGATGATGATGATGATGATAAATTACCGTGACAATGTGTATTTTTACGTGTCATTATGTAGTTTATCACTTTCAGTGACTGGTAAAGTTGTTCATTTATTTTTGTTTCATTTCTAGTTCTTTAATAATCTTTGGAATGTTTAAAATGGTGTGAGCGCCTGAGTGGCGAAGTGGCGCGCGTATTAGCCTCCCATGGCGAAGGTCGGAAGTTCGAATCCGACTGTATGTACCACAGTCATCCAGGTTTAGAAATGAATACCTGGGTTCTTCTGGAGCCGGGGAAGGAAAGGCAGTCAGGCGTGACGTCATCACTCTCTAGAGCTGTGACACGGCAAGAACAACGTAGCACCCGACACCCCATTTGTCTGTATAGTAACTGATCTCTCTGTGTTCTCTACGGTCAAGATATGATCGGCTGACAAGAAAGATAAAGCAACGATGTTTGTGGAGGAGTTAATCTTGGAAGATTCTGTGACAGTAAGCACGTTTCTTTCCCTCACAGACTCTATTGTTTTCATGTTGGCGGGCCGGCCTTTCTGTGTTTTGATGATCTGTAATTTACAAAGGGAACTGAGTTTCGAATTGATGGACTAGGTATTCTTTCTCTTGTTACTGTAGTTTCTGTTTTCTGCCGTTAAAAAAAAAATTAATGCATTCTACGTTATTTATATTCTTTAATTCTCTGTTGTTGCTATTGTTGTTATAATGACAGATTTTTTTTCTAAACGATCGCTGCTATGAAATAAAAAGATTTAAACTCCCAAAATAAGTACAGTTTAGGTTTAATAAAATAATAATAATAAATTTAGTAGTTTGACACCTGTTACTTTGGAAGTAATGATATAAAACCCAGCGAAAGTTAGAAACAGGTAGCGTGTCGAGTTCCGGTGAAACAGTAATGATGTTCTGAAAAAAAGAAAAGAAAGGTACATTTAAAAAAAAATAAGCTAAACTGACAATGAAATGAGGAGCACTAAAAATGAATTTTATAATTAAAATGACATATATTATATTTCTTTCCTCCATAATTGCAGAAAACCTGATTTATCTTACATTTGTTGAGTGCATATTTGCTTTCTCTTCAACAATTTTGACATTTTCTTCCATGAAATGATGAAAATAATTAATGTTATGGGTTATAATATAGTTACTTTAGATGTTTTTAGTTAGAAACAACTCAATTATAAATGTAGGATCTCTCTTGATTTGGTCTTTCCCCAGAGCCACCTTAAGAGAAATCCTACATTTTATGGGACTATAGAACTCAGCCATCCCCAGCGCATCACATGCACTCTAATTTCTGGAACAATTGTCCTCGCACTTCATGAGGGATTCACATGTGAGTCCCGTAGAGTCATTACGCCACTGTGTGCATAAATTGTTTGTTGACTTATATTAGTGAGATCGGTGCTAGAATAGATGACTGCGTCCGGATAAATCTTTATGACGTCTCCTAGCATGCTTCAAAGCCACTCTCTAATCATTTCAACAGCCCTGATCACAGGGACAACTCTGAGTTCCTAGTAACAACTACTAAAATATGTCACGCTGATGACAGAGGCCACACGGCCCTAGAAAACTACTTCATACAGGAATATGCAACCCTGGAACCAAATTGACTGAAATCGAAATTCTGCTGTCTAATCTTCCCTTTCTCCGCAGTCATATTCCCTTCCTACTAAGTTAGCATCAACTCTTTCCTCACCTACAAGAGATATGATATTCTAGACCCTTCATGCCACCACATACAAAACCACTATCCCTACTGTATTCACCTGTTGTACCCCCCTTTACCTTATCTTGACTACCTTTCTATCCTGCTCTCTCTTGCCCACTTTCTCTGCAGCCTCTTTACTGCCAATCAAACCGATAGATATGACAACCCCAAGTCTTCATATAAACACAGCATTTATCACACGCACTCTCTGACACAGCTTCAGACAAGCCACAGCTAAAATGCTCATTTTTGTCCCATTCTTATTTGTCCCCTGTCACACATGTAGATTTAGACTTTCCCATTTATTCATCCTGTATATTCTTGTATGAATAAACTGTAAATCGAAACGTCTCAACTGTGTGCTAGTTAATTAATAAAGCTGTTCCTACTGTTTTCTTAGTTGTAACATTGTGTAATTACAGCTTTACTGAATTAACTTTGATCGTAGCTAAATATTTGGTTGTATTTACTAACTATCCACGTACTGGGGAACCGTCAAGCGTAGTGATTAGAGCATTCGTCTAGCAACCGAATGGTAGAGGGTTCGAATCCCCAGCTGAGCGGGAATTTTTCCGACAAATACGGACCCGATGTCGACGTAACTTCGTAAAATGGGTACCGGAGAACAATTTGGGAAAGAAAGGCAGCGAGGAAAGGAACTGACCGTCCTACATCATACTCTGATGTCCCAGCACAATGAGGTCTCTAACTCGTCATCCCCTACGGCGTTTGCTATGGGACTATCTTTACCTTTAACTATCCACGTATACGATGAGCACTGATGTATGCGCTAATGATCGTGTAATCCAGCCGACATGCAGTTCTCCGTTGTTTCTGTCTTTTCTTATGAACTGTTGGAAATTCTACACCCAGTTTTACTACGGGAGACAACTTTTATAAATAAACATTTAATTCTCGTTCCGGACAAATGGAGTTCTCAGTACTATATAAGTAATATACTTGTATTAAAGTACTATTTCTATGTGACAATATTTAACATCAAGCACAAACAAGTGAATATTATTATAGTACATTGTTTCATCCACTAAAGGTAACATAACGAAGAAAGCACAAAATTCAGGACCACGTCGATACACAACATCTGTGGCCATATCGACAGAAATCTTTTATTAATTCTGATCAATGTGAATATCAAATCTATAGATACTCGAATAATACAATGAACAAAATATAGGCGTATATCTTATCTGTATAGTTAGTATAGTTTGCACAAAGACTGACAAGTTGGTGTGTGAACTCTGGTAATGTGAGTATAAGTTTCTTGAGTTTTTCACACACATAATGACGTTATTTTAATGTGAACGTTCAGCTTTGAGCCTCACTCTTCAATGTTATTAAGTGTACTTAATCTAAACGACCAGTCGCACTCCTCCTTGTTATAAAGTATATTTTATCTCCGGAACCTCTGTCGCTCTACACGTGAATGTTATAAAGTGCAATTTATTTCAGCCACCATTCTCAGTTCTATTTGTTATAAAGTATATTATCTCAGCCACCTGTACCACTCTATTCCTGTATGTTATAAAGTGTATTTTATTTCAGCCACCTCTGCAACACAACTCTAGAATGTTATAAAGTGTGCTTTATCCCAGCCACTTTTCTCACTCCTGTTTCTTATATAATGTATTTTATGTCAACCACCTTTGTCACTCAACTATTTTATGTTATAAAGTGTCCTTTATCTCAGCGACCAGTGTTAAATTACTAGCTGATTACCCGGCGTTGCTCGGGAACTTATTAATTATTAATACTGCGGAGTGGATTTGAGATCGCCATGTTTCTCCCACAGACAACTTTATGTTGCTTGCTCCAAGGTGGGTTCAGCCTATAAATTATTTACTCTTGCTCCTGGAGGTGAAACTAAAAATGGTGTATATAACCAAGTTTGAGTTATATTATACTGAATTTATAAAAGACTTTACTCTACAATATGTAGACTGCCCCTGTGACTTGTTGATCGTGATCGAGAACGCAAGTCTCACTGTGGAAATTGCAGTCTCTTAAAGTTAAAAGGGAGATCCGTCGGAATAAATAGTATCCGTGAGATAAAAACTCCTTCACCCTCTCTCTGTACTGTTAAGATAGTCGCTTCAGCTACACTGCCCAGTATCCTCTTTATACAAAGTCATGTGCCGTTGCAAAGTTTTGGCGGGTCGAGATTCCGTAGTAAAGTAATTAGAGATCCCACACTAATTTTCACCCCCTTTCACTCCCATGCCGATGGGGGCTGAACTTAGACGTAGACGGTATCGGGAGTGCCACTACTCATCTCAGTGACCCCGAAAACTATGGAATCGACGCTAATGTTGGTCGTTTTCGTTTACGTTTACATGTCACCCCCATCCAACCCCCCACCCCAATCTCACACCCCATGCAGATGGGGCCTGAACATGGAAGTAAACTGCATCGGGAGTGTCACTATTCATCTCAGCGACCCCGAAAACTATAAGAGTCGACATTAATATCGGTCGTTGTGGATTATGTTTACATATCATCCCCTTCCCACCCTAATCCCTAGGGGTGTTAGGGGTGTCGTACCACGCAGTAGTTTTTCCAGATTGTATGTCATATGGGTACCAAGTTAAGTTGAAATTGCTTCAGGCGTTCCAGAAGTATGCTGGAACATACACAGGTTGAAGAGTTAAAAACAAAAAGAGACCATCACAATTATTTGGACTTGCCATGGGAATCTATAAATGGTGCTCTTAGACTAGCACCGCTTTATTTCACAAATATCTCCCTTAGATCACTCCTTTTCATCCTTGAATTTAGTGGATATTATGTCACTCCTTCCAACCCCACCCCTAGGGGTGCTAGGTGTACCTCACACCACAGTATTTCTTTCGGACTGTAAGTCATGTATGTACCAAGTTTGGTTGAAATTGCTCCAGGGGTTCCAAAGTTATACACTCTTCTCAGTCCTGGCTGTTAAAATGTGTATTTTACATCAGCCGTCGGTGTCACTCTACTCTTGTATATTATAAAGAATATTTTATCTCTGTCACCAACCTCAATCCCACGTTACTAATCTCCTGTATGTTATAAAGTCAGACACCATTATCACTCCTGTTTGTTATAAAGTATATCTTATCTCAGCCGCCTGTATCACTCTATTGTTAAACATTATAAAATGTATTTTTATCTCAACCACCATTCATAATCCAGTTGTTATAAAGTGCTTTTATCTCAGAAATCCGTGTCACTTTATACTTGTATGTTATAAAGTGTGTTTTATCTCGGCCATTAGCCTCACTACTGCATATTACGAAATGTATTTCATCTCATCCTCCAGTTTAACTCCTGTTCATTATAAGTTGTATCTTACATCAGCCTTCAGATTTGTTATAAAGTGTGTTTTATCTCAACCGCCAATCTCACTACCGTTTCTTATGAAGTCTCTTTATCTCAGCCACCTGTGTGAATCTCCTTCTGTATGTTATAAAGTGTACTTTATTATAGCCAACAGTGTCGCTCCTGTATGTTATAAAGTGTACTTTATTATAACAAACAGTGTCGCTCCTTTATGATAAAGTGTATTTAATCCCAGTCACCAGTGTCACTATACTTCTGTATGTTATAAAGTATAATTTATCTCAGCCACCAGGCTCATTTCTGGTTGTTATAAAGTGTATTTTATCTCAGGGACATGTGTCTCTCTCCTTCTACATGCTATAAGTTGTATTTTAACTCAGACACCTGTGTCACTTTACTCTTGTATATTATAACATTTTTTTTTATCTCAGCTTCCAGTTTCACTCCTGTTATAAAGTATATTTTATATCAGCAACCAATCTGCCTCTGCTTTGTTATAAATTTTATCTTAATGCCAGCCTCATTTGTCACTCTACTTCTAATTGTTAAAAAGTGTACTTTATCTTAGCCTCTAGTATCACTCTTGTTTGTTCTAAAGTGTATGTTTTTTACAGGTACATGAGTCACACTACTCTTGTTTGTCATAAAGTGTATTTTTTCTCATCCACCTGTGTTATTCTACTCTTCTATGCTGTAAAGTGTATTTTTTTATATTTGCCTCCTATGCCACTCTACTCCTGTTTGATATAAAGTTAATTTTAACTTAGCTACTAGTTTCACTCCTGTATGTTATAAAGTATATGTTATTGCATCCATTAGAGTCACTCTACTCTTGTATGTTATAAAGTTTATTTATCTTATTCACCAGTCTCACTCTTGTTTGTTATACGTGTATTTTATCTCATTCACCAGTGTCACTTTACCTCTGTTCGTTATAAAGTGTATTTTATCACAGCCATCAGTCTCACTCCTACGTCTTATAAAGTGTATTTTATCACAGCCATCAGTCTCACTCCTACGTCTTATAAAGTGTATTTTATCACAGCCACCAGTTTCACTCCTACTTGTTATAAAGTGTATTTTATCACAGTCACCAATCTCACTCCTACTTGTTATAAAGTGTATTTTATCACAGCCACCAATCTCACTCCTACTTGTTATAAAGTGTATTTTATCACAGCCACCAATCTCACTCCTACTTGTTATAAAGTGTATTTTATCACAGCCACCAATCTCACTCCTACTTGTTATAAAGTGTATTTTATCACAGCCATCAGTCTCGCTCCTACTTGTTATAAAGTGTATTTTATCTCAGACATCGGTCTCACTCCTACTTGTTATAAAGTGTATTTTATCACAGTCACCAATCTCACTCCTACTTGTTATAAAGTGTATTTTATCACAGCCATCAGTCTCATTCCTACTTGTTATAAAGTGTATTTTATCTCAGACATCGGTCTCACTCCTACTTGTTATAAAGTGTATTTTATCTTACCCAGCTGTGTCGCTCTAGTTTGTTATAAACTATATTTCGTTGTTTCGTTTGTCTTATTAATTTGACGTAATCATTTTATAACAACCACTAATGTTATAATTTCATGTATTCCTTGTCTTATGAATTCTTTCCTCTACATTTCCTACAACTTTCAAGCTGCGCTTGCTCTACAACTTTATTTTTTTCTACGAGTATATTTCAAAATTTTCTTCATGTGATTCAGACTATAACAATAACATGATTGTTGTACTAATTGCTACTATTCTATCATTTATATGCTTTCTATCTGGTTATTATCCGTGCACCAACTTCTCAATTACAATGTTGACTGGGTTTAAGCCACGATTATCATTTTTGATGACGAGGAGAATGTCGAGAATTATTATACTGAGATCTCCACAACAACCCGCAATAATCAAGTTATCATCCCACACATTGCTAGATATACAATGTCTGCAATAATCAAGTTCTCATCCCACACATTGTTAGATATACAATGTCTGCAATAATCAAGTTCTCATCCCACACATTGCTAGAGATGCAATAATGTCACGTGATCAGCTACGAAGAACAATGGGTCTCATTTCCACAACAACAAAAGCAATATGGACATTTTTACTATTCTGTGATAAATTGGAAGTTGACACACACAAAAAAAAAACAAAAGATAATTTATGCATATCTCAGTGTTTATATCTTTGGGTATATTACTATGTATGTATGTTTGTGTTTATGTGACAGCGCATATTTAAACTCACAGAGAATGGATTTGTTTATCATTTTTTATTACTAAACCTAATAAGAGTCATTCGGTAAAACATGGCAACATTTATCCCCAGTAGACAGATGTGTGTGGTTCAGTTTTACACAACGACAAAGAAAATGAGGAAATTGAGCAGAAACACAAATGGCAGAGAATAAGGAAATGCGATGAGAATTTACAAATGAAGAACATACAACATCCAATATTTCGGCCTGAGCCTTTTTCAAAGATTACATAAGGGACAACACAATACATTAAAAAAAAACTGTAAAAAAGATGAAAAACTAAACTTTTCAGTCTCCTCCTGCTTTGAAAGACGAGCATGAGTGGCCAAGGTAAACAAAATGTAGAGCGGGAACGAAGTGATTGGTTGAGAAATGACGTAGGATAGCATCTAACTTCAACCAATTAGCGACAAAGCAGGTGATATGGTTGGAAAGGGAGAGAACAATACTTGAGGTTGGGAAATACAGAAAAAGGCAAGAAAGCTACAGATATCTGGACAATGTTAAAGAAGAAAGAGAGAACTAAGGGAATAAAGCTAAAACTGTAGCAGAAAGATTGGGGCTGAGACAAGAAAGTGCAGTATAGATATCAGAAAGTGGGTGGAAATTTAAAGAAGTTTAAAGAAAGCTGAATTCATCGTTAATTCCAGCTCTGGGTGGAGACAGTCAGCCAGGGAAAATAAGGCGCTGTTCTAGAGCCTTATGGGAACATTCATGGGAAGAACAGGAGCAGACTGCAGTAACAAAAATCTCGCGTTTTCTTTGGCAAAAGTGGTTTGCCATTGGTTATCCTTGCCTCTGAGATATGTCATTAAGGTGTTGCGAAAGTTCAAAGTTCAAAATTCAGACTCCGGCTTCATTGCATTCAGGAAAACGGCATATATGCTTCACCGTATGCCGCAGCATCCATCCAAGAGTTTGTGTGGTAAATAGTTGCTGTCAAATGTTGATTGTTTACGATGCGTTTTCTGCCACACAGTTCGGATTTCCTACCAGCATCTTTAATGTGTCCTAGCTCCAGCAATCTCTTCAGATCTACATTTTTCTTCCATTCCCGCTCTTCATTGTCCCGAAATGTGTCCAGTACAGCTTTCGCAATGTCCTCTTTGTCCATTGTCAGAAAAAACTAACCATTCCATTCCCGCTCTTCATTGTCCCGAAATGTGTCCAGTACAGCTTTCGCAATGTCCTCTTTGTCCATTGTCAGAAAAACTAACCATTCCATTGCCGCAAACACAGCCTAAACTTCCAGTGGCATGCTTGACGTAGTCACTTCAAAATCTCCCGAACGCTGTGTCACTCCTCTTTCATTTCGGCAGACAACAGAACCCAAACCACTTCTACTGTTCCGAGACACTGAGCCATCTGTATATATTACAGTGTTAGAAGAGCCACAGTGATGCTGGATGAGATCTTGAACTCAAAATTTAACAGCTTCCTGTGCCAAATCTCGACATTCACGGCTCTTCTGTATAACAAGTTTTGTTAGCTGAGCTCAGTCCTGTACCCGTAACTAGTCATCATCTTTAGGCGCCTCATCTTGACTGCAAATTGACTTTATTGTATCCTCAGCTCAGCCATCCAGGGTCTGACTCGTTTGATGCGTCTTTCCTTTATCAACCCCAACTCCTTTATGGAGAGGATGATCCTTCATGCCAGCAACCCTGATGTAAGCCTTTACCTGAACATACCTGTGTTTAGACACTCAGCGTATCAAGCAGAAAGTTCATGGTCGCCACTGGTGTATCCCTGGTGCAACCCAAGACCATTCTCATTGCCTCGTTCTTCATATGCTCTAGTCTGTTCATCTGTGCATTGGACAGGGTGAGCAGGCCAAGACCTTACTCCAATGGTGACATCACCAGCGCATGTATGAGAAGAAGAGAGAGCGCTGTGGAAAGCCCTCTGCGGCCATTAACCTAGCCGCTCCCAACTTTTTCCTGGCTTTTTGTATCGCATTGTCGGCATGGTGTGCAAAGGAGATCCCTTGATACCTCATGAAAAGTGTTCTCTTAGTATCGTGGCCTTGACACTTCACAAACGGAACTTCAGATCCTACAATTCTGTTATTTAATGAGCACCTCAAGATGCTGGCTTTTACTGGGTTTATCACCGCATTGTTATTCTCACACCAGCTTGTGATCTGATCCACCCTGCTCTGCATTCATGAGGCTATTTCCACTCTGCACCTCCCATGCGCATATGTTAGTATATCATCAAAGTAGGTCACTATTCTCCTCACGCCGTTCCCAAATAACAGGGAGGGCCTGCAGAGCTAGCACAGGAGACAAAAGAGACCCTTGAGGCAGTCCCGTAGCAATGATTCTGGGCTCTGAGATCCATGACCTGTGTCTTAAGATCGCCTCAACAGCACCGAAGCTATCCATCGAACCAATCTTGCATCTACCCCAAACTGCCAAGCGCTTCCACATAATGGTATAAAAGACATCACCTGAAGGACGGGTGAAGCCCTCCTGAACTGAGAGCGAGTACTACGGAAGGAAACCTGGCTAGTCTCAACAACAAACGGACAAGTACTGCATCTACGGCGACCGCAGCGTTTGGTAATATTAAAAAGTTGTGTCCTCTGTCATGAGGCATCTTTCATCTAGTAGGTCCTTGAAGTTCTTGTCCTGCCTGTAGGAGTTCACAT